>JAODAL010013296.1:0-91910 GCA_025379985.1 Phyllomedusa bahiana | reverse complement strand
CAATTTAAGGGATGACTAAATTGTACATGTGTATGAGGGAATTTAAAGAGGAAAGGTTTGCAACCAATGGGGGTTGGGTCTGGGCTCTTAAAGGTGTAAAAGGCATGTTTAACTATAAAACAATATATAAAAAAAAAAAATATGGGCACAACCCAAGTTTAAACTATAATTTAAATACGGGCGCTTGGGGCCAGTGATTAAAAGGGGGTTTTCCCATCAGAGACTTTGAGGGGAAAAACTAATATTACCCCCCATCAAAAAAAGGGAAATGCTGCCCAACCTCTGGAACAGACATTTTATATCCCAAAAAAGGCCCCCAAAAAAACTCCCTGTTTTGAAGGGAGAAAAAACCTGTTTTTTGCAAGACCACCCTCCATTTATTTTAATGGGAGCCAAGTTCCCTTTTATAAACACAATACAATATCAGTAGCAATCTATAGATACAAAAAAAGGGCCCCAAAGGGGGACATAAAACTTTTGGAAAAAAGCTTTTTTCGCTAAATGGAAAATTTTTTGAGATTCTTAGTGTAAAATTTTTGATCAAAACTTAAAATCCCAACCTACCACGGCAAAAGGTTTAACCCCCCCAAATTTAGTTGGGGGCCCCTAACCCGCTACCCTCTAGTGTCCCCCTTCCGACCTCCACACTTCAGGTTAGAAGGGCCCCGCACATGGGCATTTACAATTTTTTTCCCCTTTTATTCCCTATTAGCAAAATGCCGGGTTTCAAAAAAAAACTTATGTCCTCTTTTGACCCGGGTTTTTAGTTTCCATAGAGTGCTGCTGAAATTAAATTTTTGGGGGGTTTTTTTCAAGCTTTTGATTGGGCCCCAAAAAAGTTTTTCAAAATAATACTTTTTTTCTTAAAAAAAGGATGTGCTAAACCCCAATTTTGGGGTTTTTTTAAATGGTGGGGGAAGTGGTAGTTCCCAGCTTGGGTTTTCTCCCCCACCCACCTGTAAAAAAAAAAAAAAAAAAAGGCCCCTTTTTTAAAAAAAACAGGTATATAGTTTTTAAAAAAACCCTTTTTAAACCCTGAAGTTTTGGTGTTTTGAACAAAACACCTTTGAAGGGAGCATTAGCGTAGTTTCCCCCCTAATTGGGGTCACCTTGCCCGGTAGGGGCATTTACAGTTTTGCAAAAAAATGTCACTAAGAACCTCATTTTTTTTTTCAATTTCCAAATTAGCAGAAAACGCTGCTTCAAAAATTCTGTGTCCTCTTTGACCTTTTTTTAGTGTCTATAATGCTGCATTTTGTATTTGTACGGCAGAAATAGAAGAAATAGGGGCACTCACCAGTTGCATAAAAACTTCTTTAAAATTCAAAAACAAGCACTAAGATCACGTTGGGGCAAAAGGGAACGCCGACGACCTTTTCGCGCTATCACGTTTTGCCCAAGGCTTGCACGGAAAACGACAGCGTTCTTAAAACCCACCCCTTTCCGGATAAAACCCGGGCTACAAATAAAAAATTACACAGTGCAAGAAGCATTCAGATACAACGTACATAAAAATATCTCACAGAACGAGATAATCTTTTTCTATCTTTTTAATCCTAGAACCCCAATGGCCTCCGTGCGCAAAACCACTGCGCCTCCCATTGCAAGATTTTGGATTTTTTTAAAACGCCCCCTCCTGCATGTACATTCCTTATGCCTGCAAATGAAACCATAGGGGGGGTCATTATTAGAGCCCTTTCATAGGGCTAAAAATCTAGGAGCTCCTTTTTGTTTCTGAGTGAATAGAGGTGCTCTCTAATTCCCAAACAGGGGACGGATTTTTTTTTTTCCAAATAAAAAAAACCGAAAGGGACACCAAAAAATTTACAACAAATTTTTTTTCGACATTTTAATCCCTAACCTAAAGCGTGACCCCTCCCACCTACCACCCTTGCCTGTCACCACTTTTCCAGAATGAACAACTACCAATTTGTAATTACCTTTGTGGACTAAATCCCCCACCAATTCTTTTCGTTATTTTCTCTTCTACCTGTACTAGTTCGTCCCCTCAAATTATGGCACTGCGAAAATGCTAAATAGGGGGTTCTCTATTTTTTTAAATGTAAATCCACATCACTTGTCAAAAATATCCCATTTCTTTCTTATGACACTCCTTATCACATCAGCCATATTGCTGTATTCAAACAAAAAAACAATCTTTCATTTCTCCGCATCCCTTCTCCTGAACACCATCTCGTTTCTGTCCTGATTTATTACTCTGGTGAATCTTAGAAAAAGATCTTCACTAAAAAACCTCTCTCTCTCTAAATCTAAGAAAATTCAATGGTTTGTTCTAAAAAATCATGGTATTCACTGTTTTTTCGTCTCAATTCGGGAACTCCCATATGGTATGAACTTTTAAAACAGCTCCGGTGAAAACTTTTGGGAAAATGTAAAAGGCATTTACTGCCGTCGGTTTACGGTGCCCCCTAGTACTAACCCCCTCTTTTTTTCCGATTGTTATCGAAATATCAAGAAGACCACTGACTTATCCCAAACTGGGAGGAAAACCCATTTTGACATAATTGTTAAAATTTCACGAGGAACTCATTAACGTGACTCTGATCCAACCAATTATAGAAAAACGTCGATAAATCGTCCAGTACGCTATGTATTTGATGAAAGGTTTCTTGTTTATAGAAAATTTTCTCCTCCCAGAACGCCAAAAACAAATTGGGCGAAAGTGGGCGCAAGGGGGCGTCCCATCCAGCCCAGTTTTCTGCGCATACCACACCCCTAAAATTGGGAAAAAGCATTATGACTCAATAAAAATTAAAAGATTCAAAATGAACGAAATCTCTCTAAATTTCCTTTTTCCTACCAAGAAATGACCTGATGTTTTTAATGCCATCTTATGCTGATTTTCGTAAAAGACTGGCAACATCAATTGTGCCATTTTTAAAATCTGGGGACACTGCAAAGTTAAAAAAATTTTAAATTAGTGTCTTAGTGTCTACGAAACGATGGGACATATAAAGATTGGACGTAAAAACCACCAAATTTTTTTTTTGAACGGGTTCTGTTATCGACCCTACCGCCAAAAAGGGAGGCCGGGGGTTTCTGAATGACTTATGTATTTTTGGAAAGAATAAAATAGGGTTTTTGATGGAGTAGAAGGTAATAACCTAATGGCCAATTTATTAGACAAAAAACCTATCTCCTTTCCTTTCTGTAATAATGACCTTAATTTGGTACTATAGCCCACACTAGGATCACTTTTTAGTTTCTCATAGGTCCCTTTATCATTTAGTTGCCTCAATGCTTCCGCCCATAATAATTTCACGGCCCCATCAACACTAGTTACCCCCCCCTTGTCAGCGGCTTCACTATCACGTAACTTTTCGCTTTTTAGTTCTCAAAAAGCCTTATTTTTCCTCCTGTGCAGATTTGGCAGATTCCTGGAAAAAATAAAATGTTTCATATCTTTAAAGAAAAGCCTTATAAAATTGAAAGAGCTGAACCTGGAGGAAAAGGGGGGAAAAAAGGTACTTTTTATACCTCCCCTAAAGCTCTCCATGGAATTTACTGATGTACCTTCCTGTAATTGCTCTCTATCGAGAAGGTCTAATAGTTCCCAAACAACTTCATGATCTTCTAATGCTACATTATCCACTGGCAAAGACTAAAAAAATCTCCCCCGGGTGTTCATTTCCCCCCAAAGGGTAATAGGTCATTTTCCTTCGTCCTTAAAGATTTAAAATAATTCAGTTTTTTGAGCGATTTACTTAAATTATTCAAATTGGCATATATCGATTGTTAGGCAACAAAAATTTAACCCTTTCTCAGCAATGTAAGGAGCCAGACATGTCAGAGTTTAGTCTAATAGCTAAATTTTTGTCTAATAAATTTGGGGCCATTATTTATTCCCTTCTCTCCATCAAAACCCTATTGGTACTTCTTTTCCAAAAATACATAAGTCGACAGCAACCCCCAGGGTCCTCCTTGTGGCAGGGGAGAGCTCGATAACAGAACCCCTTCTCAATAAATTTTGGACTGGTTATTAAAGTCCAATCTTGAAAACGTCCCATCTTTTTCCCAGACACTAAGACACTATTACAGAATTTGCTAAACTTTGCATGCCCCAATTTTAAACGGGGACAATTGATGTTGCCAGTCTTTATAAAAAAAATCAGACTAATGATGGATTAAAGCCACAGGTCATTTCTTTGGTAGACCAATGGAATTTAGAGCAGATTTCATTCATTTGTGAATCTTAACTTTGAAAATTTAGCAAAGCTTTCCAATTTTTAGGGGGTGTGGGATGCGCAGAAAACTGGACTGCATGGGGACCCATTACGCCCCCTTTTGCTAATTTGTTTTTTTGGGGTTCTGGGGGAAACTATGCTATAATATCAAGAATCCTTTCACAAAAACATAGCACTACGAGAATTTATGACGAACTATAAAATGGTCTGGGTCAGAGTCACAGTTTAAAGAGTTCCTCGTGTATATCAAAAATCATGAGTCAAATGGGGGTTTACCCCCATTTGGGGAAAAATCGTGGGCTTTTTAGATATTTCGATAACAAACGAAAATAGAGTCTAGTCCTAGGGGGCAAAACCCTAAACCGACGGCAGAAATGCCTTTTTACATTTCAAAAATTTTCACCCCAGCTTTTAAAAGTTTTCTACCATATGGGGAGTTTTCCCCCCAGATTGAGACGAAACAACAGTGAATCCAGATTTTTTTTGAACAACCATTGAATTTTTAAGATTGAGAGAGAGAGGTTATAATTGAAGACTTTTTTTAATGCATTCACCAAGTAAAAATCAGGGCAAAAAAGAGATGGGTTCAGGGGAAAGGGGTAACGGAGAAATGAAAGACGTTTTTTTCGTTTGAATACAGCAATGTGGCTATGGGATAAAAGTGTATAAAAAGAACTGTTATTTTGACAAGTGAGTGATTTACATTTAAAAAAAGAACCACCTATTTTTAAAATTTCCAGATGCCATAATTTGAGGGCAACTGTACAAGGAAAAAGAAACAATAACGAAAAGAATTGGCTACAGGATTTAGTCCACAAGGGAATCACAAATGTGGTATTGTTTTATTCTGTGAAAAGATGGGACAGGCAAAGGGGGTCAGGATGGGAGTGTCACATATGAGGTTAGGGATCTAATAACATGTCGCACAAAAATTTGCGAAAAAGTAATTTTGTCCCTTTCGGTTTTTTTTATATTGGAAAAACAATCCGTCCCCTGTTTGGAAATTAAAAGAGCACCGCTATTTTACTCAGAACACAAAAAGGGGCTCCTAATTTTTAGCAAAAATGAATGAGGCCATAATAAGACCCCTCTAGGTTTCATTTGCAGGGATACAGAAATCGTACATGCGGAGGGGCGTTAATAAAAAACCAAATCTTGCAATGGGAGGCGCAGTGGGGTTCTGCGCACGAGGCCCTTGGGTTCTAGGGTTAAATGATAGAAATGATCTACCTCGTTTCCTGTGAGATATTTTATATGTACGTTTTAACGAATCTTCATGCACTGTGTAAAATGTTACTTTTTACCGGTTTTTTACCCGGGAAGGAGGTGGATAAACACGCTGTCGAATTCCTTGCAAGCCTTTACAAAGCGCTGCTACGCGAAACGGGCCCTCGGCGCCTTTAGCCCCCCATCCGTACTTATGCTGCTTTTATTTATAAAGAAGTTTTTTACAACTGGGAGTGCCGCTATTTCTTCTTCTTTTGCCGTACAATACAATATCAGCAGCATCTTAAAAGACACTAAAAAAGGTCAAAAGGACACAAGAATTTTGAAGCGCGTTTCTTCTAATATGGAATAAGAAAAATTTGAGGTTCTTATGTACAAAATTTTGATCAAAACTGTAAATGCCCACCTACCCCAGCAAGGTGACCCCAACAGGTGGGAACCTACGCTACAGCTACCTCTCAGTTTCTTTCAACCTCCACACTTCAGGTTAAGAAGTTAAAACTATAAACCTGCTTTTTAAAAAGCCTGTACGGGGTGGGGTGCATAATCCAAGCTGGGGAAATACCACTTTCCCCCCCAGTCAAAAAACAAAACTGGTTAGCACCCGTTTTTTAAGAATAAACGAAGGGCACACATTGGGCAAACAAAACTATCAAAAACAATACAATACGCAGCCTCTAAGACCAAAAACATCAAAAAGACATAAAAATTTTTTGTAACGCATTTCTCTAAATGGAATAAATGAAAAAATTGTAAATGCCCGTAGCTGGAACCTTTTAACCCAGGTGTGGGGGCGGAACAGACACCTAAAGGGAGCATGAGCGTAGGTTCCCACCGAATTGGGGTCACCTTGCCGTGGTAGGGGGGGGCATTTAAAAAAAAATTTTGATCAAAATTTACACTAAGAACCTCACATTTTTCATATATTCCCCTATTAGCAAAAGCTGCTTCAAAAATTTTTGTGTCCCCTCTGATATTGTATTTTGTTTGCATAGCTTTTTTATTGCCACACCGTGTGCACCTTACTTTATTCTTTAAAAACGGGTGTCTAAATAGATTTTGTTTTTTACAATACACTTTGTAGCGCATTGGGTGTACTTTTTTAAAACCCACAAAATGAATGGGGAGTACATCAATAGGCCATTCTCCATCCCTTCAGGGAGTTTTCAGGGTCCCTTTTGGAATATGGGCATTTTCCCCTGGGACCCACACCGATCTGACATTGATATCCTATCGATATGACCTCAATGTTTGTAATGACAAATCAGCATTAAAAATTAATCTAAAGCAGTAATAAGAAGCAGAACACTAGACTTCCTGTGTCCCAGAGTCCTGCAAAAGTGACCATGGTCACAAACTAATCCCTTTCTCACTGGATATTAGATTTCTTCCTTTGCACATTTTGATTATTTGGGAGTGCTCCCCTCTCCACTATCCCATTACTCCATAAACTGGTGACATGAAGCTGTAGCTTGGAGATGCATTGCCCATGAGGATCACAGTTTTGGGGGTTAGCAGAAATTTGGGGCAGTCTGCTGAGCAGCGGGTACTGGAAAACTTTGGGAATGTGAAGGAATGAAGTAGGGAAGTTTTACTATAGGATAATGATAGGGCCTGAAAACAGGGAGTTGGATATATGGCTGTCTAAGGAGCCATGGAGGTGTAAGTGCACTATAAATATACTATAGTGAGTACTGATGTCTGGAAAGAATGGAGGTGGAGGAGGTTGTATAGGTGACATATCCTGCTATGAGCCTAAACAGTGAGACACATTGCAGTCTACTACTAGGGCATGTTCACATGGCGTATTTGTGGTCCATATTTCGGGGTGTATAAAGTACGACCTGCAAATACGGTAATCCATAGCTCTCATTGAGATCTATGATTACCTGCCGTTATCCCCTGAAAGTGAAAGTCTATGGGAGCTGGCACAAAGCGTTTTAGAATTACGCACTGGCCAAGCAGAACATACCCTTAGGCTATGTTCACACGGCTTAATTGCGGGACGTAATTACGCCCCGCAATTACGCCGTGTGGACGGGGGCGGGGCGGGAGCGGGGGAGTAAGCAGGGGGCCGGCACTTCGCCGGCCCATAGACTATCACTGCTAGCGGCGCGTATACGCCGCTAGAAAGTGACAGGTGAATTATCTCCCCGCCCGGCGGATTCGCCGGGCGGGGAGACGTAATCCATAGTTATCTATGAGAACTGTGAATTACCGTAATGAATGGGCCGTTTTCGGCCCGTAATTGGCGCACTTCGGCGCGTAATTACGGACCGAAATACGGCCCATTTTAAGCCGTGTGAACATAGCCTTAGAGGTGTAGATCAGAAGTCCACCAGACATTTACCTTAAGGCACTAAATGTAATGATCCCAGCACAAATAGTGAGGGAATTAAGAGGTATAATGTATGAAACCTGGGAAATTGCTTTAACCTTATACCTCGTTAAAAGAAAGAGGAAGTATTGACATTGTGAATGGCATACAGATAATGAAGGGGGTGGAAACAATGATACATTTGTACAAAATT
Source organism: Phyllomedusa bahiana (assembly GCA_025379985.1). NCBI lineage: Eukaryota > Metazoa > Chordata > Amphibia > Anura > Hylidae > Phyllomedusa > Phyllomedusa bahiana. The sequence continues at coordinate 83,947 of JAODAL010013296.1, read as the reverse complement.
AATCCAGACCAGAAACAAAAGGCATGGGAAAGGCATGGGAAACAATAGTGCAGAGGTGACTGGAAAAATGAGGAAGGAATTATTGATTGGGTGGCAGGATATTTAGAAGTTCTCTTTGCTCTGGAATATAGACCGAATAATGTCAGCCTATGGCTCTAGGGTTGCACTGGCCCGAGAATGTGCCCCAAGATGCCATAAGAAGCCTTAAACTTAGAGGGTCTTCTTTCACTACAAAGATTAGTTTTTAACATAAAGGGACAGTTAAATGAAAACTTTTTCTAAATACATTGGTCAGTAGATTTTACTTTGGTCATGAGATAGGAGACATTGTATGAGCCAAGTTTCTATTTTTACCTGGTTCCCTGACCATAATCTAATCTAACTTTTATCCCAGTTATAGAGACAATGAGTAGATGATAAACAAGAAGTACAGTGCACCCTCAATATACAATAGTAAGGGTATGTTCACACGGCGTAATTGCGACACGTACAATATGCGGCGCAATACGCTAGGTGTGATGGGAGTCGCACTGATCAGCACGTACTCTGGTGGCCCTCAGAATAATGTTCTCTGGTGGCCCTCAGAATAATGTTCTCTGGTGGCCCGCAGAATAATGTTCTCTGGTAGCCCGCAGAATAATGTTTTTTGGTGGACGCTCAGAATAATTTTCTCTGGTGGCCATCAGTATAATTTCCTCTAGTGGTTCCTCAAAATAATTTCCTCTGGTAGGCCCTCAGAATAATCTCCTCTGACGGGCCCTCAGAATAATCTTCTCTGGTGGCCCTCAGAATAATGTTCTCTGGTGGCCCTCAGAAATATTTCCCTTGGGTGGCCCTCAGAATAATTTCCTCTAGTGGGCCCTCAGAATAATTTCCTCTGGGGGCCCTCAGAATAATTTCCTCTGGTGGGCCCTCAGAATAATGTCTTCTGGTGGGCCCTCAGAATAATGTCTTCTGGTGGGCCCTCAAATAATGTCTTCGGGTGGCCCTCAGAATAATTTCCTGTGGTGGTCCCTCAGAATAATGTTCTCTGGTGGGCCCTTAGGCTAATGTTCTCTGGTGGGCCCTCAGAATAATGTTTTTTGGTGGACGCTCAGAATAATTTCCTCTGGTGGGCCCTCAGAATAATCTCCTCTGGTGGGTCCTCAGAATAATCTCCTCATGTGGGTCCTCAGAATAATTTACTCTGGTGGGCCCTCAGAATAATCTCCTCTGGTGGGCCCTTTGTATAATTTCCTCATGTGGGTCCTCAGAATAATTTCCTCAGGTGGGCCCTCAGAATAATTTCCTCTGGTGGCCCTAAGAATAATGTTCTCTGGCGGCCCTAAGAATAATTTCCTCTGGTGAGCCCTCAGAATTAATGTTCTCTGGGGGGCCCTCAGAATAATTTCCTCTGGTGGGCCCTCAGAATAATTTCCCTTGGTGGCCCTCAGAATAATTTCCTCTGGTAGCCCTTAGAATAAAGTTCTCTTGTGGGCCCTCAGAATAATCTACTCTGGTGGGCCCTCAAAATAATTTCCTCTGGTGGGCCCTCAGAATAATTTACTCAGGTGGCCCTCAGAATAACATCCTCTGGTAGCCCTCAAAATAATTTCTTATGATGGCCCTCAGAATAATTTTCTCTGGTGGGCCCTCAGAATAATTTTCTCTGGTGGGCCCTCAGAATAATTTTCTCTGGTGGGCCCTCAGAATAATTTTCTCTGGTGGGGCCCTCAGAATAATTTTCTCTGGTGGGCCCTCAGAATAATTTTCTCTGGTGGGCCCTCAGAATAATTTTCTCTGGTGGGCCCTCAGAATAATTTTCTCTGGTGGCTCTCAGAATAATTTCCTCTGGTGGCTCTTAGAATAATTTCCTCTGGTGGCTCTCAGAATAATTTCCTCTGCTGGCCTTTAAGAATAATTTATTTTCCGGGGCCCTCAAATAATTTCCTCTGGGGGGCCCTCAGAATAACATCCACTGGTGGGCCCTCAGAATAAAGTCTTCTCTTTGGCCCTCAGAATAATTTCCCTAGGTGGGCCCTCAGAATAATTTCTTCAGGTGGGCCCTCAGAATAATTTCTTCAGGTGGGCTCTCGGAATAATGTTCTCTGGTGGCCCTAAGAATAATTTCCTCTGGTGAGCCCTCGGAATAATGTTCTCTGGTGGGCCCTCAGAATAATTTCCTCTGGTGGGCCCTCAGAATAATTTCACATGGTGGCCTCAATAATTTCCTCTGGTACCCCTTAGAATAAAGTCTCTTGTGGCCCTAGAAAATCTACCTTGGTGGGCCCTCAAAATAATTTCCTCTGGTGGGCCCTCAGAATAATTTACTCAGGTGGCCCTCAGAATAAAATCCTCTGGTTGCCCACAAAATAATTTCTTATGATGGCCCTCAGAATAATTTTCTCTGTTGGGCGCTCAGGATAATTTTCTCTGGTGGGCGCTCAGGATAATTTGCTCTAGTGGACCCTCAGAATAACTTTCTATGGTGGGCCCTCATGATAATTTGCTCTGGTGGGCCCTCAGAATAATTTTTTTTTCTAGCTGGCCCTCAGAATAATTTTCTCTAGTGGGCCCTCAGAATAATTTACTCTGGTGGGTCCTCAGAATAATTTCCTCTGGTGGCGCTCAGGATAATTTCCTCTGGTGGGTCCTCAGAATAATTTCCTCTGGTGGCCCTCAGAATAATTTCCTCTGGTGGCTCTTAGAATAATTTCCTCTGCTGGGCCTTAAGAATAATTTATTTTCCTGGGCCCTCAGAATAATTTCCTCTGGTGGGCCCTCAGAATAACATCCACTGGTGGGCCCTCAGAATAAAGTCGTCTATTGGGCCCTCAAATAATTTCTTCAGTGTGGCCTTAAGAATAATTTATTTTGCTGGGCCCTCAGAATAATTTCCTCTGGTGGGCCCTCGGAATAATGTTCTCTGGTGGGCCCTCAAAATAATGTCCTCTGGTGGGCCCTCAGAATAATGTCCTCTGGTGGGCCCTCAGAATAATGTCCTCTGGTGGGCCCTCAGAATAATTTCCTCTGGTGGGCCCTCAGAATAATTCCTCGGGTGGGCCTCAGAATAATTTCCTCTGTGGGGCCCCCTCAGAATAATTTCCTCTGGTGGTCCCTCAGATTAATTTTCTCTAGTGGGCCCTCGGAATAATTTCCTCTGGAGGGCCCTCAGAATAATTTTCTCTAATGGGCCCTCAGGATAATTTCCTCTGGTGGACCCTCAGAATAATTTCCTCTGGTGGTCCCCCAGAATAATTTTCTCTGGTGGACCCTCATAATAATTTTCTCTGGTGGCTCTCACTCTGGTGGCTCTCAGAATAATTTCCTCTGCTGGGCCTTAAGAATAATTTATTTTCCTGGGCCCTCAGAATAATTTCCTCTGGTGGGCCCTCAGAATAACATCCACTGGTGGGCCCTCAGAATAAAGTCTTCTTTTGGGCCCTCAGAATAATTTCCCTAGGTGGGCCCTCAGAATAATTTCTTCTGGTGGGCCCTCAGAATAATGTTCTCTGGTGGGCCCTCAGAATAATGTTCTCTGGTGGGCCCTCTGAATAATGTTCTCTGGTGGGCCCTCGGAATAATGTCCTCTGGTGGGCCCTCAGAATAATGTCCTCTGATGGGCCCTCAGAATAATTTCCTCTGGTGGGCCCTGTGAATGATTTTCATCTGGTGGGCCCTCAGAATAATTTCTTCAGGTGGGCCTTAAGAATAATTTATTTTCCTGGGCCCTCAGAATAATTTCCTCTGGTGGGCCCTCAGAATAACATCCACTGGGGCCCTCAAATAAATCTTCTATTGGGCCCACAGAATAATTTCCCTAGGTGGGCCCTCAGAATAATTTCTTCAGGTGGGCCCTCAGAATAATTTCTTCAGGTGGGCTCTCGGAATAATGTTCTCTGGTGGGCCCTCGGAATAATTTCCTCTGGTGGGCCCTCAGAATAATTTTCTCTGGTGGGCCCTCAGAATAATTTCCCCCTGGGGGGGCCCTCAAATAATTTCCCTAGGTGGCCCTCAGAATAATTTCATTCAGGTGGGCCCTCAGAATAATGTTCTATGGTGGGCCCTCAGAATTAATGTTCTCTGGTGGACCCTCAGAATAATTCCCTCGGGTGGCCCTCAGAATAATGTCCTCTGGTGGGCCCTCAGATAATGTCCTCTGGTGGGCCCTCAGAATAATTTCCTCTGGTGGGCCCTCAGAATAATTTCCTCTGGTGGCCCTTCAAAATAATTTCCTCTGGTGGGCCCTCAGAATAATTTCCTCAGGTGGGCCTTAAGAATAATTTATTTTCCGGGGCCCCTCAGAATAATTTCCTCTTGTGGGCCCTCAGAATAAACATCCACTGGTGGCCCTCAGAATAAAGTCTTCTATTGGCCCCAGAATAATTTCCCTAGGTGGGCCCTCAGAATAATTTCTTCAGAGGGGCCCTCAGAATAATGTTCTCAGGTGGGCCCTCAGAATAATGTTCTCTGGTGGGCCCTCAGAATAATATCCTCTGGTGGGCCCTCAGAATAATATCCTCTGGTGGGCCCTCAGAATAATATCCTCTGGTGGGCCCTCAGAATAATTTCTTCAGGTGGGGCCCTCAGAATAATGTTCTCTGGTGGGCCCTCAGAATAATGTCCTCTGGTGGCCCTCGGAATAATGTTCTCTGGTGGGCCCTCAGAATAATGTCCTCTGGTGGGCCCTCAGAGTAATGTCCTCTGGTGGGCCCTCAGAGTAATGTTCAGTGGTGGGCCCTCAGAGTAATGTTCAGTGGTGGGCCCTCTGAATAATTTCCTCTGGTGGGCCCTCAGAATAATGTCCTATGGTGGGCCATCAGAATAATTTTCTCTGGTGGGTCCTCAGAATAATCTCCTCTGGTGGACCTCAGAATAATTTCCTCGGGTGGCCCTCAGAATAATTTCCTCGGGTGGACCTCAGAATAATTTCCTCGGGTGGACCTCAGAATATTTTCCTCAGGTAGCCCTCAGAATAATTTCCTCTGGTGGCCCTCAGAATAATTTCCTCTGGTGGGCCCTCAGAATAATGTCCTCTGGTGGGCTCTCAAAATATTGTTCTTTGGTGGCCCTCAGAATAATTTCCTCTGGTGGGCCCTCAGAATAATTTTCTCCCATGGGCCCTCAGAATAATATCCTCTGGTGGGCCCTCAGAATAATATCCTCTGGTGGGCCCTCAGAATAATATCCTCTGGTGGGTCCTCAGAATAATATCCTCTGGTGGCCCTCAGAATAATATCCTCTGGTGGCCCCAAGGAATCTCAGTCCCACGCTGACTATAAATTTACATTTGTCTCAACTATTTATCTAATAAGTCCCTTGCTTTTTCCTCCTCAGGTAAATTAACCTAATCATATCCAAAAACAAAGAAGAAACAGTTGGCTTTCCAGTCCCACTTTGGCTTAGGTGAAGCAGGAAGACTAGAACAGGGCAAACATTATAAAGTCCTACATAGATAAAGGGCGGTTACGGGCACAATAAAACATAGCACAGTTCAAACTAGTGCACCATAACGTCTGGTGCAGGCTCTATAAAGTGTAGTAGGGTAAAATAACAGACATAATAACCGATTGGAAAAATAAACATTACAAAGTGCATTGTACAAATAATGGGACACTAAATGAATGAGATGCAAACATGCAATAGCTATGAATATTGGTTCCAGTTAAACGAGTTGTCTACCTTGGATAAAGCCTGCTTGTTAGAAATGGTCTTTTAAAAACCAAGAGATAGGAAAGTCTTCTGTGTAGACATTTGCCAGTAAGTGTTTCATTTCCCTGCAGCGCCACCAAGGAGAAATGAAGTATTACATAGTGTTGATGCAAATGAATGGGCTCTGTGTAATCCAGGACAGGACAGGTCCTCCATAGCGAGAGACACTCTGTGTAACTGCTCTCCACTCTGGCAGGATACCAAGTAAAGGACCTCTCTAGAAAACCCATCTTCAGACACAATGTTAGGATACCCTGGGTTATAAACTAGACAACCCCTTTGAGGTCTGGTGTCTGCATTTCCACCCTGCTAAATGTTAACAAATGTAAAGTTATAAACCAAGACATATTGGCTACTAAGAGTATTTCTTGCTTTGCAGGACCTGTCCTGTGTAATGCAGGACAGAACAGGCCGACCAGAACAAGAGACACTTTTGTAGCCACTCTTCACTCTGACAAAAAGATTAGGACCCCTCTTGAAAACCCATCTTCATACACTGTATTAGGATATCTTGGGTTAACAAGCTAAACAACCCCTTTTAGACCTGCTGCCTGTGTTTCAACCCTCAGAAATGTTAATAAATGTAAAGTTATGAACCAATACATGATGGCTACAAAGAGAGTCTCTTGCTTTGGAGGACCTGTCCTGTCCTGTGTAATGTGACTATGACGGGCCTAGCAGAGCAAGAGAGACTCTTTGTAGCCTCTCTCCACTTTGGCAAAAAGTGTAGGACCCCTCTAGAAAACCCTTCTTCATGCACTATATTAGGATATACTGGGTAAATAAACTAGACAACCCCTTTAGGTCTACTGTTTGAATTTCCACCCTCTCTTCATACATGTTATGAACCAATACAAATAGTAGCACTGGTGATAACTAAGCAAAAGACTTGGGCAAAATGGTAACAAATAAACAGTGCCAATAAAGAGATATGCCTTAATACACTACAGGTGCAGGTCTTGCCTATGGGACCCTCACCTATTGGAAGCTCAAGGGTCCAATAGACAAGTGGCTGCTTGCCAATAGACTTCAATAGAGAAGGTCATACTTCCGTTGAATGTAATGGGTCCTGAATGCAATGGGCAGGAATCTGCAATTGGAGGTCGTTGGGACCCAAAAGTGAGGGTTCCAGAGACAGTTGTTGTCTGGGGTATCGCCATCTACTTTAGCTTGGTTGTAGATGAAAACCGCCTTACCTTATTCCTGTACTTGTTTTAAGAAGGCAATGTAGGACATTTGGACCTTTCCATGTGAGAAAGTACAGTTGGAGCAGGAGAGATAGATATAATGTAGTTCATCATTATATATGAGCAAGGATAAATTACATTGATATCCGCTCAGATATCATCTCTGCTTGCAGTGCTGAGCTACAACCTGATTACTGCAGACAGTAAATGAGAGGACTCAGGGCACTTCTTCATGGAGAAGATGAATGCTCTGTGATCACGAGACAGTAGATAAGTTGGAGGTTGGTGAGATAGTTATGTAAGGTGCAAACAACAAGGCTGAAATACATATTACTTTACATTATCAGATACTGAAGTCAGGAGAAAGTCCCTGTGCAAGGACAGTGTCTGGGGCTCTCAGAGGTGTCCATAAACAACTTGACAATTTTAGCAGGACCAGACAACAGTGTGATGTGTATTGGGCTTTTTGGATGTCATTCATTCGGCAGACGTTGGGGTTGTGGATGGAGTATGCTGAATTTCTAATACCTAATATTTTTGTTATCAAGGGAGAAATGCCACCACCTGAGGTGCTTATTCCCTTCTTCCTATTGGATACACATGCACTCTCAGCTGAATTGAGCATGCATATGTACAGGGGGCATTGTTAGAAATAGCGGTTAGCCAACAGTTATGGTGTCTTAAAGTGGACCTGTGCCATCTCCTGACTGGTTTAGTAAATCCTTGTGTTCCCTGTGATATAACAATCCTGGAGCCTCTTCTCTTATATCTCTGTGCTGTTCTTCTGTTATTCCTCCTAAAAATGAATTACCAATCCGTCACATGGGAGTTACCATTCCAGTTTTCAGAGGGGCGTGTCCCTGCACACACTGACTGTCAGCACTGATTGGACAAGGTCAGACTCTGCTGGGCATACTCCCAGCTGGTAACACCCAGCTGACAGATTGGTAATGAAATTCTAGGAAGAAAAACAGGGGAACAACATGGGGATCTAAGGAAAGAGGCTCCAGAAATGTTATTCCATGGGGAACACAAGCATTTACAAAAAGAGATGTCAGGAGTCCTCATTAAGAGTGGCTTAATCCGAACCTAGGGCCAGGAAATAGAAACATCTTTTAACTTGGATCTTCTACTTAGCCCAGAAGGGCCTTTTAGGGCCAATTGATGGAGCCCAATAGGACTGTAGCTGTAACCATGGGCACAACTATAACTATTGCAGCTTCTGTGGGGCCCAAGGGTTGGGGGGACCCACAATCTCTTTGTAGGAAAGAACAAGTTGGTGACTTTCTGCTCTCCAGCACTACTGTGTGGGTTAATTATTACTACTTATGCTACTGTTTGCGTTTTAGGAGGTGAGGGTCCATCTAAATTTTTTATGAAGCCCTGTGAATTCTAGTTACACTCCTGACTGTTACCAGTCAAGCAGCTCACTCTTAACTTCAAACTATAATTGGAAGCTGTGCTGGAGGTTAAAGGGGTGGTCTGGTTTAGAAAACCAAAGTTCAAATACATCATCAAGGTATTATGGGTTAATAAAGAAGACTCATCTATTAGCTGGAGCTGAGACTGGCTACAAGGAGAACCTCTCTCACTGGAGGACTTGGCATAACTGTGCATTACACAGATAAGTAATTGGCGCTATGTAATGCTTAACCCCTTAAGCCGAACACCTGAAAAGTAGTTAATGACCAGAACATTGTTTTAGTTTTTGCCTCCTTGCGTTTCAACAGTTGTAACTTTTTAATTTTTTCAATGATGCAGTTGTATGAGGCCTCGTTTTATTCGAGACAAGTTGTAATTTATGTGGGAATAGTTTAAATTCGCTTATAAATAGTTGCAGAATTTTTTTCTATTTTTTAAAATTTCTTTTTGTTTATTTTTTATTTTGTTTACACCATTCACATTTCACACTTACCAACTTATTATATTAATTATACAGGTTATTACTGTCGTGTGGATACCTAATATGTGTAGGTTTTTCTGTGTTTGTAATATATGCACAATTATTTTTTATTAAATATTTATTTTTATTTTATTATTTATTTATTTATTTTTTTTTTTTTACTTTTTTTTTTTTTTTTTTAATCCCATGAAGGGAGAACTGTTTTACAATTTTTTTTATTTTTTTTAACACTTAGTAATGTATTAGCATATTCATATATGCTAATACATTCTAATCTGTGTCAGTCTGACACAGGCAGTGATTAGGACGCCACACAGTGTGTCCTGGTCCCTGGCTTCATACACAGACAGCTCTGTGGCCACTCTCAGTCCCCAGGGCTGACTGTGCAGCCGGTTCCCGGGCTCTGTCGGGTCACCGGGTGTTCCAATCACCCGACAGAGCAGGGGAACCCTTTGATTGCGCTGCGGTAACGCACCGCCGCAATCAAAGGGTTAAAGCACCGGGTTGCGGAGGTTTCCCCCGCTGCCCGGTGCTCGCAGGAGATGCTCTGGGATCAGGGCTGTGTAGCACAGCCCCGATTTTAGCGCAGCTGTGGCGCCGGGCGCCGCAAACTCCGGTGTCTGCAGCGACGTCTAAAGACGTTACTGCAGACGAATGACCCACACCAGCCGACGTCTAAAGTCAGCGGGCGGTCGTTAAGGAGTTAAAGGACTATCCTCACTATGCAGTTTCACAGATCAACAAGCAGCTTCAGAATCACACTTTCTGGTCAGGCTGTGGGTGGGTATATAGCAGTGATTGGCATATCAGCTCTGATATTCCTAGCTGTGCCTGTTACATTGAAATGTCTGCAAGAGATTTATAAAGTGTAATAACAAGGCTACAGAGCTCTAGAGAGTGAAAGCTTTTCATTTAGCTGTTTTACCAAACTTCACTGTTAGAGATAAGACTCTGCAGGGAGTGACTCACCATGGACAGACTGACTGATGGATGGCAGCTTGGAGCAATGAGAGATAAGAGTAAGAAGGGAGATGTGGGGAGAGATGGTCTTAGTCAGAGAAACTTGAGTACGCTAAGGCTTTGTCCCCACAGCACCAGTTTGCGGACGGTTTTTCAGACGGTTTGCGGTTTTGCAAACCGTCTGAAAAAACGGCTGCAAACTTTTACAATTGTGCTCTATGGAAAACCCGTGCAGCAGTCCCCACTGCAGGGGTTTTCCGCCCAGTGGTTTTTCAGACCGCCGGCCGCCTGAAAAACATTGTACATGTTCATTCTTCTGACCGGTTTTCGGACGGAATATGAACAAGTGAATGTGAAGGGTAAGGGCTTTTCTCCGCTGATCGTGGAGAAAAGCCGCCCCCTGGCGGTCATGTGCACGGCACAAAAACAGTGCAAATTCCGGTCAGATAAACCGATCGGTATTTGACCTGTGCTGTGTAACGTATATACGGGCCCTAAGGCTCTGTCCACACGACGAGTATTTCAAGCCGGAATCCACGTGGATTTTGACTAGAAATAATCATCTAAAACCAAAAGTAAATCATCTCTGTTGGTCTCAATAGAAAATACGCATTGTAGCTCATTCAGGTTTGTTGATCATTTTTTAAGAATAAAAAAAACTTTTTCATTCTTGCATCATATTCCACGTGGAAAATTTACTATGGATGTCAATGGGGATGACTAAAAACTGAGTGTAAAACAAATCCAAAACATTTGTATGTTGTATGGGATGCGGATGTGCATCCAGAGCCCCATATAAATGACTAGGACTCATTTTCTGACTGTTAGGGTGCGTTCCCACAGCATAGGACAAATACCAGCCGGTTTGCCGGCTGGCACTTGTCCTGTTTTGCGGCCGTCCCCACGGCGGCGGGGGGGAGGCTTTTCTCTGCGATGAGCGGAGAACAGCCCTCCCCCCTACCATTGAGAAGCACAGATTCCGTCTGAAAACCGGACGGAAGAATGTGCTTGCTCAATGTTTTGCGGCCGGACCGCTGGCGGCAAAACCGGCGCACGAAAAACCCGTGCAGTGGGGACTGCTGCACGGGTTTTCCATAGAGCACAATTGTGCTCGTTTTCGGTCGGTTTTCCAGGCGGTCTGAAAAACCGCAAATCGGCTGAAAAACCGGCCGAAAAACCTGTGCAGTGGGGACATGCCCTTAATCTGCTGGAATCCCCTGGAAAAAATGACCAAAAACCACATAAAATACACGTTGAAAACCATGTTGTCCTTTATGGTTTTCAACGGTAGGATCAGATAAGAAATTTTTACACATTGTCTGAACGTACCCTAAGAGGAGGCAAAATCTTCTGACCAAAGCAAAATCAAAACAGCAATGTATTTGGTAATAGTCATCATTTAGCTTTCCTTACATGGTAAAAGCTTATCATTGTAGTAAGAAAACCCCATTAATTTCCCCGGTGATGGTGCTGCAGTAGAAATGAACCCCTGCTCCACTAAAAATTCGAACTTATCGCCAAGGATTTTAGAGGCAGAGGAACATATAATCAGCTTATATTTAGGACTTGTCCAGTGCAGATAGCCCCGAATCTGGCAACATATATGCTAGCGTCCTATCCCACTGACGATTAACATCTAAAGCAAGAGCTCAGCCTGGTATGAATATGTTCCTAATAAAGTTCTAGTGTAATGGTCAATTTGCTAAAGATATTCCATCATTAGGAACATTATTTTCACAACTCTCCAGCCCCTTTCATCTACATTATTTCTGGCATTGATCAGTTACCTCGATGAGTCAGATCCTCCAGTTCTCTGAGCAAATGCTGGTGCCGCAGCATGGAGATCAGACGCTCATCTGCAAAAACCCAAACATCCTGACTTTAACAAAGGTCAATAAATGCCGATAGAAGAGCCACATTCACAGCTTGTTCTCCGTAAGCTGTGCCCACATGAAAACAGGTTACTGCTTGACTTATGTAAAGGAAACGTCTCCCCAAAACAGATGAAATAATCATAGGAACATCAAGGTAGTAGCTATGGGGGGGTTAGACGTAGCAGTTCTACCCTCCATGCTTGTTTGACCCAAAGACACTAGTATTATAAATAGCAAGTAGTAGGAGAGGGATCCTGGTATAGGGGTCGAGGAGCTCCAAGCTGCACTTCTGGGAAGCACTCAATAGGAAAACATTACAAAGAGAGTCTGAGGGTACGGCCAAGGCCGCCGTTAGGGCAGTACAATCAGTACTGCCGTACGGGGCCTGGCCGGTCTGTGAAGCAAGGGGGGGCCCACCACCGTCAGCAGGTTCCGTTCCCTTGCTTCACAGAGGCTATCTTAATTGTATGCATGTCCTTGCTACATGGGGCCCCTATTCTACCTACAAGGGTGCCCTAAGCTACAGGGGGCCCTATTCTACCTACAGGGGTGCCCTAAGCTACAGGGGGCCCTATTCAACCTACAGGGATGTCCTAAGCTACAGGGGGGGCCCTATTCTACCAACAGGGGTTGCCCTAAGCTACAGGGGGGCCCTATTCTACCTACAGGGGTGCCCTAAGCTACAGGGGGCCTCTATTCTACCAGCCGGGGGCCCCTAAGCTACAGAGGGGCCTATTCTACCTACAGGGTGCCTCTAATCTACCGACAGGGGGGCCCTAAACTACAGGGGCCCTATTCTACTTACAGGGGTGCCCTAAACTACAGGGGGCCCCTAAGCTACAGGGGGCCCTATTCTACCTACAAGGGTGTCCTAAGCTACAGGAGGGATATTCTACCTACAGGGGTGCCCTAAGTTACAGGGGGCCCCTATTCTACCTACAGGGGGACCTTATTCTACCTACAAGGGGGCACTATTCTACCTACAGGGGGGCCCTAAGCTACAGGGGGCCCCAATTCTACCTACAGGGGACCCCTAAGCTACAGGTCGGCTGGGGGACAGAGCCAAGGATGGAGCGGGGGGTGGGGGAGGAAGCAGACACTACATGGTGGCCCTGGGTAAGGCTATGTCTACACAGTAAGTGTTAGGGCTTGTCCCCACGGCACTGGTTTTCAGTCGGTTTTACAGATGGTTTTCGGATTTGAAAACCGTCTGTAAACCAACCTTTTACATAGAATTTAATAGAAAATCAGCAGTCCACACTGCACAGATTTTCTGCCGGATGGTTTCTTGCACCACTGGTGTAGCAAAAAGCTTAGAACATGTTCATTCTTCTGCCCAGTTTTCGGGCAGAACATGTGGGTGCGAAGGGGGAGGGCTTGAATCCGCAAACTGCAGACAAAAGCCGTTCCCCTGCGTGCCAAAAAAGACCAAATACCGGTCCTGACCGGTATTTGGTCTCTGCCGTGTAAACACAGCCTTAAAATATCGTCCAAAATCCGGGCGGAATATCCAACATGTTTTAAAATCCGCCGCAATTTAAAACTGGTCGTGAAGAATCTGTGATGTGTAGACAACACCACCAATTTTTTATTGCTGTCTATGCAGCACTGTGTAACGTCGGATACTGAATCCTATAACCCTAACCTCTTCATCCATGAGAAGGCAAAAAAGCCCTGGGAGACGTAGGACAATTGCCCCAAACCAGAGGAAAAATTCCTTCCTGACTCCAAATCTGGCATCAGAATAAATCCCTGGATCCACGTCCATTCTGCAGACTCTGCTCCCCCTGACCTGTGATATTTTACTTATCAAGAATCATCGAAGCCCTTTGAATAAAAGTTTTGGATGAGTAAATAAAAATAGGAAAATAGGATTTTAACAACCTTCTTTGAGTATTCGGATGCAGCTGCTGCTGACCCTTTCTGGCCCAGGAGAAGATAAAGATTCTGCCAGGACTTCCATGATACATCTCGTGACCTGGAGAAAGAGGAACATAATTAATGCGAGGCAGTGATTTACTTGCCAGTAATTTGATCACTGGGGTGTTTTATTGTCTTCTTCTGGATCAGCATAATAGATTATCATTTAAAGAGGAACTCCAGTTACAAATGGAAATCTGTTCAGATCCATATTGGGGTCCATTAGGGGCAGTGACATAATCATTAATAGTATCAAAATATTCTTAAATGGGTTTTCAGAATTGTTAGGCAGGGTTCACACGGCTTATTGCCGACGTAATTGCGGGGAAGGATTTCGCCCCGCAATTACGCCGGCTGCCGTGCAGCGGGGGCGGGGCAGGGGGCCAGCACCTCGCCGGCCCAAAGACATTCATTATTCACGGTGTGTACACGCCGCTGGTAATTCACATGTCACTTTCTCCCCGCCCGGCAGATTCGCCGAGCAGGGAGAGGAGACGTAATCCATAGTTCTCTATGAGAACTGTGGATACCGTAATGACTGGGACTGATTTCAGCTGTATTGCAGTGCAAATACGGCGCGCAGTACGGCTGAAATCAGTCCCAGAATCAGCCGTGTGAGCGAGGCCTTATAAGGGTCCTTTGACAATATCACAGAGCTCAGCTTCTCTCCTCTATCATATAACCCCATATATCACAGAGCTCAGCTCCTCTCCTCTATCATATAACCCTATATATCACAGAGCTCAGCTTCTCTCCTCTATCATATAACCCTATATATCACAGAGCTCAGCTCCTCTCTCCTCTATCATATAACCCTATATATCACAGAGCTCAGCTCCTCTATCATATAACCCTATATATCACAGAGCTCAGCTCCTCTCCCTCTATCATATAACACCAAATATCACAGAGCTCAGCTTCTCTCCTCTATCATAAAACCCTATATATCACAGAGCTCAGATCGTCTCCTCGAGCATATAACCCTATATATCACAGAGCTCAGCTTCTTCTTCTCTATCATATAACCCTATATATCACAAGCTCAGCTGCTCCCTCTATCATATAACCCTTTATATCACAGAGCTCAGCTCTCTCCCTCTATCATATAACCCTACATATCACAGAGCTCAGCCGCTCTCCCTCTATCATATAACCCTATATATCACAGAGCTCAGGTCATCTCCTCTATCATATAACCCTATATATAACAGAGCTCAGCTTCTCTTCTCTATCATATAATCCTATATATCACAAAGCTCAGCTTCTCTCCTCTATCATATAACCCTATATATTCAGAGCTCAGCTTCTCTCCCTCTATCATATAACAATATATCACAGATCTCAGGTCATCTCCTCTATCATATAACCCTATATATCACAGAGCTCAGCTACTCTCCTCTATCATATAATCCTATATATCACAGATCTCAGGTCATCTCCTCTATCATATAATTCTATATATCACAGAGCTCAGCTCCTTTCCTCTATCCTATAACCCTATATATCACAGAGCTCAGCTCCTTTCCTCTATCCTATAACCCTATATATCACAGAGCTCAGCTTCTCTCCTCTATCATATAACCCTATATATCACAGAGCTCAGCTTCTCTCCTCTATCATATAACCCTATATATCACAGAGCACAGCTTCTCTCCTGTATCATATAACCCTATATATCACAGAGCTCAGCTCCTCTCCTCTATCATATAACCCTATGTATCACAGAGCTCAGCTCCTCTCCTCTATTATATAACCCTCTATATCACAGAGCTCAGCTTCTCTCCTCTTGGATCTGGGGATTTGTGATGTACATATCTGTGCATATTAGCTATTTCAGTTTGGAGGGCTGCTGCTACTGTACAATATGTATTAATTTGGCCAAATGTCAGGGATAAAAGATGAACATGTTGAATTGTACCATGTCCTATCCTTCCTCAAGGGAAATACGATGCCACCAATGTTGTCAGGCAGCAGCTTATTCCCCTCTTCTTACATATGCTCAGTTACCAGACAAGAGTGTGAATGTGTATAATAGGGGATCACTGGCCAAATGGGTTTTCAGTTGACAACCTTTGAAGGTGTATGGCCAGCTATCGTTAGAGGGGCCAATTGCTTTATGGACTAAGAAAGTGTCAAAAGTCACAAAGGAGCCCAAAATTGTCATTTATCTTTCCCCTGTTCTCTCGGCAGCTTATACAAGGTGAATTACTCAGCAATGGGGCATCAAAGAGTACAAGGAAATGCCCCTTCCAGGGTACAAAGAGAATGAGATTCATACTCTATCCCAAGGAAGGATGGGTATACTGTACTAGACTGGGACAAGGCATTTTGGTGTCCTAGGTAAATTGAGAAATTGGCGCGTCCCCTCCACCAGAAAAGTTCAAATGCCTTTGATCTACACCCTCCCCAACTTGGTGGAATGGAAGGGAAAAAACACAATTGCACCGGGTGCCCTATAAATGACATGTTATCTCTAATCTGCGGGTCAGTGGAATTCCAATGATTTTTTTTTATTTGCTTTTCAGCACCATTGTCTAAGGTTTATACATTTTCTATCCTTCCATCTATGGACCCTTGTGAGGCCTGGTTGCTTTTGGCAGACTAAAGGGTGTTTCTCACTGGCACCATTTTCAGATACCTGCGGATTTTTGTATATTTTTTATTAAAAAATATTGGAGATGGGTATTTTTGTATGTTGTTTGCCGTACGGGATAAACAAGGTTATATATTAATAGATTGGACTTTTACAGACACGACCATACCCATTATGTTTTATTAATTCTTTTATTGTTTTCCTAATTTTAAGTCGAGTGCTTTGAACTTTTCATTTTTATTTTCTTATATTTTTTAAACTTTTAAAAATATATATTTTTTAGGGTATTTGTCCACTATGGGGTCGGATCACCTGTACACTATTCTGCAATACTGAAGTAATATAGTGTTTAATTACAAAAATAAAAACAACTGCATCTTCTGTGAACATGTGCAATCTTACATACACACTGTACTTGGGAAGCTGTCGGTCTGCAGCACTAACAAGCTTTGACACTGAGAAGGATCCAGCACACAGCAAATGAAAACATCAGCCCTTTATTGTAACTATTTAAAATCCATAAGAAGTAGCCCCAAGATGTTGCCGAAGCATTTCAGATGTCTGTAGGTCCCTGATCACAGACCAACAGAGGCCTGAAATGCGTCAGCGATGTTGACGTTTTTTGGTTACCTATCATGGATTTTTAATAGTTACCATTTGCTATATCCTGGATCCTTCAAAGTATCATAGTGTGTAATTACAGCTCTCCTATTACACCCTGCCTCTGGCAGAGTGTAATAGGGGCAGTTAGATGGCAGGCTTGGGGCTTCTATTGAATGTTCGGCTGCTTAAAAGGGGTTGTCTCACTACAAGGATTAGCTTCCAACATGTAGGGAACAGTAAATGAAGACGTTTTCCAAATATATTGCTTTGTTCTTTTCTTTTTGTTGAGGAGCTACAAGTGATTTTACCACCTTCTGAGGGCTTTCAGGTTTCTCTAGTTACCGACCTGTTTGCTTCTTCTCCCCTGCTGTTTGTCTTATCTGATAGCAGGGAGTGATGTCATGGCGTTGAGGCACAGAATTGCTGGCAGCCTGAGAGCTTGTGTGTTATCTGATCTTTCAGACAAAAGACACTGATTACTACTGTTTACTTTAGCTCAGAAGCTTCTCTGGACCTGGTAGCAGGAGATTGTTTATCTAATCTAGACTAATTAGCAGAAGTCTGAATACACAGAGCTCAAAAGCTAATTACCCACAGCCTGACCGGGAAGTAACAGGATGCATGAATGAAATAATGCTGCTGGCTCTGTGAAACAACGTGGTGAGAAAACCCCTTTAGCTGCCAATCAGCACCTAGGAATTGCATTGCGGGGGAGCTGATCTGGAGATGGAAGGAGGTGCCCCACCTACCTACATAACTGCCTAGATGACACATTGACCACAGCATATAGGAATTTAAATGGCCGGGATTGGAGTTATCTCCAGTCCCAGTCTCTGAAAGCAGGTGCTGCCCATAATGAAAAGCCAGCACCCAAAACGTATGGAGCAGACTCAGCTCCTGAGCAAACTCCATCCATCCTTGCGCCCTTTTCTAACAGGCAGAGGTAGGCCCCATAGGGGATCATCTCTCTTTGCCTATCCATCGTCCTGTCATCCATAATAAAATAACAGAATCATTAACACTAACTACATAATATGGATAGACTGACCATAATGTATGGACAGTGCCTCATCGGAGTGGGGGCTGCTCCTTGTTACTACCTCTGCTCTGGTAATAGTGGGGACTTTGAAGTGGAGCACCCTCTCTATATGTCTATATGATCATATAGAAAAGAGTTGTCCCAGCTGACAATCCCTTTAGGGTATTCAGCACACATGCACATCACATGCAGCTGATTTGTCACAGACATTTTTGCAACTATCCCGATCACCTTAAAGACATCCATATGCATGCTTTAGTAACATCTCCATCGTTGCACCACATCTGCCTACTGTCAATATTTGAAGAGGTTGTGCAGAATTGAAAAATGTTCTGCTTTTCCTTCCCCATAAACAGTGCCACTCTTGTCCACAGGCTGAGTCTGGTATTACAGCTAATCCCTATTCAGGTAGATATGACTGCAGTACCAGACACAACCTATAGACAGGTGTGGCACTATTTCTAGGATAAAGCTGACCCTTTTTTCTAGTCCTTGACTTTCCCCTTCGACTATGCAGCTTTGTAAAATTGTAAATTTAACCAACATATACCGTAGCAAACAATAGGAATCTACTGGAGCCATGATCCCCTGCTAGCGTCAGCTAATGGGCTCTCCTCAATACAACACTTCTGTCAATTTGTCATGTTCTACCACCTTTAACTCTCTACAGGAGGATTGAGTTACTAATTAAGCAGCTGTAAAACTTGTCGCTTTCACTCTGGGAGTGCGGCTTGTCGATTATGTTGAACAGTGTCCTTGTGTTTGATTTCAATGAGCTTGACAACTTTTTGTGATTGTGACATCCTCTTCTGTAACATGATTAATCACACAGTACAATCGTTGCCTAAGTGATCCTAAAGACACATCAGTAATGAATAAGACATTAAAAGGATTGTATAGATTAGCCAAACCTAGGTGCTTTCTGTCAGAAACAGCGCCACCCCTGTCCATGGGTTGTTTCTGGTATTACAGTTCAGCTGGAAAGAGCTGATAAGCAGTACCACTACCAACCTGTGGACAGGGGTAGCGCTGATTTGGAAGAAAGCAGTAATTGTTTTTCTAATCCTGTACAACCCTTTAGTAAAGACCATATACATTAATACTAAAGTGTTGTCCATCTCCTCTGGGTAGACATAGAACATATAATCTGTCTAGATCTTCTACTACTTCTCCTCATCTTGCATATTTTTCCGCTTTGCTTGTGTTTTAGGGGCCTAAGGGTAAGTTCACACAAGGGATTTTAATGAGGTCATGTGTCAGATTTCACGTGACAATCCTTGTGTCATCCACCTCCCATTTCTTTGGATGAGCAATGCATTCTGTAGTTCAGATTGAATGGTAGCGTGGATTTTCCACACCACAGATTTGAAATCCGTGGTGCAAAAATAAAAGATTGGACATGTCCATTCTTTCGATCAGAACCTGCTCAGATTCTGCTTCTGGCAGGAGTGACACTTCCGTTGAAATGGGGCTATAACCCACATCCAAATCAGAGGCAAATACTTATTCTGTACAGTAAAAATCCTCAGCAGAAATCCGAGGTATCACCTCAAGTTTCTACCAAGGATTTTTTGGATAGGAAAATCCGAACATGTGAACATACCCTTAAACAAGGCCTGCTAAGAATATTAAATAATTGCCCAAAAATTCTTTGAGGCGTTAGTATATCCAAAAGGTTCCAAAAAGTAGTTCTTTATTGTGAAGAGGACATAGAAGTGCCGCTTGACAAAGGACATTATATTGGCCAAAACATTGCACTTCTATGTCCTCTTCTCAATAAAGAACTAATTTTTGGAACCCTTTGGATATATTAACGTCTTAACAGAGTTGTCTTACCTCAGACATTGATGGGGACTCTGCCATAGACTTGAATGGAAGTTCCAAGTTTAGCCGAGCAGCGATACTTAGCTGTAATCGGAACTCCCATTTATTTCTATGTAAGAGTCCCGACCACCTCTCCATTCAGAACAGATAGGTTTCAGGGCTTGTTTAGGAGACAGGTGTGGGGCCCAGAGGTGGGACCCGGACCTATCAGACAGTGATGGAGAATCCTAGCGATATGTCATCCATGTATTGAGACAACCCCTTTAAGGAATTTATTTGGACATTGGTGGTGATAAGCTTAGACTGGCTTTTCTATTGTTGAACTGTTGCATTCCAGCGACTATAGTGCTGCTTCCATCCCTTGTTTTTCTAAATACCTGCTCGTTATTTTGCTGACAGACATATTTTCCAAGTTCCTCACAAATATGCACCCTGGGTTTTTTCAGTTTTACTGTAGGGAAAACACGTATAAGTGCATTTCAGACCAATCAACTGGGAAATAAAGTATAGAGCATGGCGATATCCAACAGGCCCAATTCTTTTTTCCTCCTAGGTCCGCCTGTTGGGGACCATTGGGTTGCCGTCATACACTTTACTTAGTCAATGATTCCTACTGAAAAAGGAGGAATCTTTCAATATTTTTCATACGTGTTTTGTTCAGTAGATCAAAATTGCCACCACCAGATCAGTATATGTAGCTACATGTAATGACATGGTAGTCACCTAGAGGGGAAGCAAGTGTTGCTAAGTCGCCCAACCTAATTCCATATTCAAAATACACTGTTGCTGCACATAAAGATAGATAATACTATTAAAAACTTGTCTTTTTACATGGATGGATCATGCATTGTAGACACGACAGGTCAATTTGTATCTTCATCTATGGATATCCATAATTAGTGTTGCACTTTAAATTTTTCCTGTGTTCGCTGGAAAATTGGGCGATCGGCAGCTTGCCTATATCAATTAAACATTTCCTTACTCAAGTGTGACTGGCAGGCTGCCGATTGGTAGCCTGGCAAAATTCGGGCCGGGCTAAACAGATTTGACCCAAATCTAAAAAGCACCAATATCCATAATGGAGAGGACTATAGTTCACTCTATGGAGAGCAGAACAGGGTCACTAGAGAAGAAGACTTTATTGACCTTGGTGACTCCCACAGAAGTGCAGTTGGCTGTAGTGATGTACAAGTGCCATATCCAGCCTAATATATTAGTCTGATGCAACATTAGGACCAGATGTGGGTAATGTGAGAGGAGATATTGAGCAAGTCAAATGATCACAAACATTAAATATCACCTATAAAGGAAAATCTGCGAAGACCCTTACATTCTTCATAGAGTGGCCAGATATGACTCTCATGAGGCTTTAGTGGAGGTCCAGGTTTAGACAGATATGAGGTGTAGGGTCAAGACTCTAAGGTCTATAATGTTGACCTTTCCATATAATGGCATTCTACATGAAGATTGCATGGCTTGTTTTTTCCCCATTTTTAATGGAGAAGTTGTATAAAATAGATAAAACCTTATGGGTGTTGCTGCCCTAAATATGTCTGATGTTCCCAGCCTGCATCAGATCAAAATACAAAAACATCGACTTCAATGGAGCCCAGCTGCAAAACTTGACATAACCAATGGGTAGGTGGGGCTATCTCAAAGGAAGCAACCATATTTTTCTAATCCTGTACAACCCCTTTAAGCATTATGATATATTACATGTAGAGTAATAGATTAGTAGATCAGGAGTCTCCAACTTGGTGGGTCTCCAACTGTCTGGAAGCAACAACTCTGAGCATGTCCTGACAGCTGCAAGTCATTGTCTCACAACAGTTGGGGAACCACGGGTTGCTGCAGACGGTGCACGAATCTAACCAAATAATATATATACCTAAGTATCCAAAATGTTTACCTTCTCTTCTTCTTCAGACAGCTGGCTGGAAAGGGGCATGGTGGAAACTGAGGGAGAAAATGCAAAAATGAATTCTTCAACATAGCCAATACATTTGACTCCTTTGGTGCTTCCTACAACGCTCTATGGTAGTAACAAGTCTGAAGACCCAATCATGTCTTCAATAAAGAAGAAGATCCTGCACCTCATCAACCTCAACCTTTCATAAATGACCAAACTGGAGCTTAACCTTCTATTACAAGAATAGGAAAAGGTAAAAATGCCGGAGAGAAAAGTCAAAAGAGGAGGAACAAGAGGGTTAGAGCCGATCACAGATACTAACATGATACTTAGACGACCCAAATACAATGATGTGGTCTCCAGGAGACAGTATGAACTTGAGAGCCCCATAATAATGCGTGTGCTTTCAAGCTCTTGTTAAACTACAACTCTCAGCATGTTCTGACAGCAGGGAATGGTAGCTGTAGCCACCAGTTGAAGACCAGTAATGTATAATATATTAATTGATGGTGGCATTTCACCTTATAGAACATTTTATAGACATAACCTAATTACCAGAGAGACTGACAATAACTCTGGGGATTATAATGACATTATCTGGAATAGGTCATGTATAATATATGACTAAGATTAAAATCTGTGAATAGAAAACGTGTCCCCGGAGGAGGAGATATATTTTCAGGTCACATATCTGGAATGTAAATGGATTGTGAATATAATGCATCCATCACTTCTTATTGTCCAGGGTCCATCTCCAGCTGATGCCAATCTTGTCATGTATTATTGCAGATCCACATCTTGGAGGGGTCTCCACCAACAGTGCGGAGGGAATAACCCTTGGCGGTCTGCAGTTCTTACCTTGCATGCAGACAGCTGCAAGCAGCAAACACTTCACAGCACCCATCATGGATGAGCTGCTGCTGCCGATGGTGGTGATAATCCCTCAGACCGGGCTCTGATGATGCAGATACAGGAAGGATGCAGGTAGCCTGAGCCCAGGCTGGACCACGGTTTGCACAGTCTGTCTGGAGCTGCAGATTATATAGCTGACAGAGTGCAAGGAGAATGTCGTCATATTGACACCCCCTCCATCTGCCTGCTCTTTACCTGTGGCTCGATTGACACCCCCTCCCAAGCAGGTGGCTCCATTCAGCATCATTTAGCAATCCATTTACCTATATACATAATTAAAAAAAAACTTCTAACGCCTCATGCTTTTCGGTTTACACTTGTGACTTCAAATGAGATGCATAATTAGGGCAGGTAATATCACAGGTCTAAAATTCATCAATCGGTAATAACCATAAAAATGCATAAAAATATGCAAGAAAGGGAAACCCTGGTAACAGATTGTAGTAATTCATTAGGAAGTCTTATTTGTTGGCCAAGCAGTTAGAGATGTCATTTGAAGCTCATGGGATCTAAACCAGGGGCGTTGCTAAGGTCCTAAAACATCTGGGGCCCGGGCCCTTTGTTTTAAGTTTTGCTCAGTAGGGCTGCATTCACACGACATTTTTCACAACCCATTGTGTACTGCGGCATGTATTTTTACAGAGGAAAAACTTCTGTTCCTGTCACTAATTTTCTGCATATTCCACATAGATCGTGTCCTTCACCTCAGCAGTCACTGTACAATGAAAATCAGCGCTGACAAGACCGGCGGCGCTTAAGGCCCACAGCCCGCCGAGGATTGGGGCACAGGCAGTTTTATCCGGGGCTTGTGCCCCGGATAAAACTGCCTAGCGAAGCCCCTCATCTAAACAGTGTCGGACTGGGGCGCCCAGAGCCCACAGGTGGAGTTTATTCTAGGGGCCCAACTGTTGAGCTGTTTATGGGCCCACTGGTTGAGTTTATTTTAGCGGCCCACGCTACAGGTACTGTAAAACACTGTACCTGCCTCCTGTACTCTGCCTCTTGCTTTTTGCCTCTGTTTCTATGCTTTTTTGCCTCTTCTGAGGATATATAGATATATATGCAGTTAAAAGCCAACTCCAGGTCTACCATGCACAGGGGACCTCTGGCGGTTTCCCTTATTCCCATGTGGGCCAGTCCAAGCCTGGATATAAAGCAACAACTGTATCAGGGACCACCAGCTACCTTGTTCAATTTATAATGCTGGTGTTTGCCAGCTATGGCTACTACTGTGCACATCCTATGGTTGTGCCCTGGCTGGACCTTTTTATCTTTTTTATGTTATATATGTCATCTATATGTTCTACAAGTGGCCCACGGGAGACAGGCCTGGACTGTCCCACAGGGTAGTAGGGGAAACTCATTGTGGGCCCTTAGGCATGGTAGCCCTGAGTCTGTTTTTGCTGAGGGAAAGGCAAAGAAGGCAAGAGTCATGTGCAGTATGTGCTGTCATGGACAGTTGCTTGTAGGATAGGCCCCAAGAATTAACTCCAGTGGTGGGCTCAAAAAATAGACTGCAATGGTGAGTCCCCAAATATCCCAGTCCGACACTGATAGTAGATAACATTGGAACTACTCTTCCAGGAAAAGTATGGTTGCTCGTGTTTTTATAGGCAAGGCCAATGGGAGATAACACTGGACCTCCTTCCTTGAGCAAAATGATGGCTGCTCATGTTTATATGGGCTACTGGTTCTTCTATTTCCCAATACCAGGTGGATTGTTAAGTACATAGTATTTTTTATTATATTTTTATGAAACCTTGCCTGTGTCTACTAATAATTGCTTGCCTAAATTGAAGTCGAGCAAGCTCTTTCCGCTAAAGCACTGGTCAATCCCCCACCTTGTGGGGCCACAGAATCCAACACATTACATATACATAGTACAGTACACAGAAGAGCCATAGGGAAAACTGTCAGGTTTACCTGTTGTCCACCACTGTCTGAAATCCTTAAATGGGTTGTGCCATGACTATTTATTTCCAAGCACATGTGGGCTTCAGGACCCCAGTTCTCGTGCTCTATGGTAGTCCCAACATTTGGACCATCACCAATCAGATATTTAACTCCTAGGGATAGGAAATAAATGCTTTTTTTTATGGATTAACCCCTTGAGGGTGCTCATATCCTGTTGGTCAATAGCTATTCCGATCAACTACAACAAACACAAACGGCTCCGTTTGGTTTATTTCAGTTGTGAGATGGTAAGAAGTCAACACCTCAATGAGTTGAATATAGTGAAAATGTGGATTCTGCCAATGTTTGTCTAGTATGTATGGCCAGAAGTCATATCCCCCTCCTTCGTGTGACCAATAGTCCTTAATTTATAAGAAGTGTTTCTCCATGATCCTCTTGGCCATCATTAGAGAAAGTATATTTAACCCCCATTGGTTACAACACTAATGTCCACTTCCGTTATATTCCACCAGCAGCACAATCAATGGGGTATTCCTGCCCCTGCAAACTGGTAGGACAGATTAAGCTTTTAATCAAGACAGAAATGTCCATCAATTAACTAATTGACTAAGCTCTGTGTCTTTAAATAACTGGAAGACCGTGTGTAAAGCGAATCAGGAAGACTAGAGCTGGAGACTTGTGGTGCTGTTGGGATTAATGGAAAAGAGATTTTTGCTAAAAATGAACACCTTCCTTACGTCCCACCAGCAGCACAACCATTGGAGATTTAGCTAGTAGAAACCCTTAAAGGGTTATTCTCGTTTCATCATTTGGCAGCCGTTTATACTGGTTGCTAAGCAGAGCTTGTGAAATAGAGGGGTGTGTTTCTCCTCCCAGCAGGGAGTATCTTCTCTCTCTGCAGACATGCTCCAAAGTGTGCACGCACGTGAGGAATCATTCTGTGTGAGCCGGGGGAAGGGAAAGGTTCTCAGCTGTTGTTGGAAGTGAAAAGCTAAGTGTAACTCCATAGTGTATATCTACATTTCTCGCTTTCTCTACATACTTTGTAATTAGAATGGGCATTTGACATTCAGGACTCTGGGAAAGATGGGTGATTTTTTTTTCTCTGTCTCTCACACACATTGATGTATCCTGCAGATTATTACATCTCTGACCTCTACAGATCAAACTATTCGCTTTATCTGTTTGTGTTTACATGGGACTGCACATGAACTCTCTCTCTGTTGCAGGACCTCTCATTGCTGTCAGTGACAAACCTCTCCTCGCACACATACGTCGCACCTAACTCTGATTGCTGTCAGTGACAAACCTCTCCCCGCACGCATATGTCGCACCTACCACTGCTTGCTGTCAATGACAAATCTCTCCCCGCACGCATACGTCGCAGCTACCACTGCTTGCTGTCAATGACAAATCTCTCCCCGCACGCATACGTCGCAGCTACCACTTCTTGCTGTCATTGACAAACCTCTCCCCACACGCATACCTTGCAGCTACCACTGCTTGCTGTCAGTGACAAACCTCTACCCGCACGCATACGTAGGAACCTAACATCTCTCTCTCTCTCTCTCTCTCTCTCTCTCTCTCTCTCTCTCAAACAGCCCGTTCCCATAAACCATAGCACTTTGCTTATGGTAACCAAGGACAGACATGCTTAGATTTTAGTCCCCTCCTTTTGAACTATGATCTTCAAAGCCAGAAAACCCCTTTAAGGAGGGTCATCGTATCTGACATAGTCTAACGGAAGGTCTAATGGTCGTCCCATCCAACGTACAATGGTTCAAACGTTAGTGGACTGACAAAAGTGTAGGCTCCATAAGCTACACCACAAATTTAATTCTAGAGCATCAGATATTAGATTGTAAATGTCCACTGGTAGAAAGGCTTTGACAAAAGTTGGAGGATCCCTATCTTGGTAGATGAAAGCCAGTCTGAAGATTTCCCTTATTTACCAGTCCTTGTAGATTTGAAGGTCTTTAACCCTCTATTCTTTCCTGAGAATATGACTAGAAGATTCTCTGCCTCTATCAGTTCCCTAATCTTGTCTAGATGGATCTGAGAATATAAGAAAAGTGCAACCTAAACTCCATTTAGAAGAGAACTCAGGGTAGGGCACCGGCAGGAGAACACCTGATTTATGGCATCGAATGTAAGAACCTTAAAGGGGTTTTCTCACCACAATGATTGGTTTTTAACTTGTAGGGCAAGGTGAATAAAGATTATTACCTAATACAGTGCCGTGCGGGATTTTTTGTTGGGGAAAAAAGGAGTTTTTATTACTGCTAGTGTCAAATTTTTTTTTTTTTGGCTACTCCCTCTCTCTGCCTTTCCCCTTTCCAAGGGCTGACTGCCAGGGTGAGTCACCCATGTGAGTCTACCTCCTTTTTAGCAGAGCTGGTTTACCAAGAAAAAAGGACTGAGGTAAGTGAATCAATGTAGTGAGAAAACCCCCTTTTTTTTTTTTCCAACAGACAAAAACCCCTTCAGTTTGGTTGAGGACAGAGGGAATATTCCTGGGCCTCAAAGGTCCCCTCTTAAACAGAGGTCTTAATAAGGGCTGTTTTAGGATTGCAGACATGGCACTTATTATTTTTTTTGAGGGAGGTTGCAGTTTTTTACTTCTCTGCCTTTCCAGGTAAAGAAATTTTCCCTGTATTACATAGGCCTTCCCAGTGGTCACTCCCTGATTTGCCCTTTGTTCTTAAGATTGCATCAGAAAGCCCTCTAACCCATAGTAGTGGCTGGTCAACTTCAAGGTTTCATCAGCTCTCCCGGCCCCTACCTTCTCTAGTTTGGAAAAGATCCATTTGATTGCTTCTTTTTGGGCCAGTTCTGGGTCTTGTTTTTAAAGCCCCCTCAGAAAATCTTATGGGGTCTTACCATTGCCAGTTTATGTAGGTCTTTCCCATTGATTAAAACCCCTTTGGGTAAACCCCTTTCTTAGACTGCATCTGTAAGCCTTTTAATCCATAGTAGTTATCCTCCGGGCTCTGAAGTTGAAACTTTTCGACCATTGCAGAGCATCTAGGTCTACTATTGGGGAAAAGAGTCCATATTGACTGTGACCCCCTAAAATTAAGGGAGTGTCACGGATCACCCCCAGCCCCCTGCCATGCCGCCACTGTGTGCCTTTCCCGGGTTAATTGCCTTTTTGCTTCCTGGGGCCCGTGTGTGCACTGTGCTTATATGGCCCCAGCCCGGAGCTTCCCCGCCCTTTTTAGGTTCTTGTCTCTGTCTACTTCTTTTGACCTATGACCCCCGGTTTAAGGGAAGTTCCTCCCTTTGCTCGGGGTCTTTCCCATTGTTTGTTGCATTGCGGTTTGTTTCGTTCTGTGAGTCCATCTCTGGTCCCGCCGTTCTTGGCTTGACCCCTGAGATGCTGGTCCGTTCCTGTAGTCCGAGCTCCCTGACCATTGTCTGTCATCTCCCGCTGTCCTGTGTTGCTGTACTTGCGTGGGGCCCCCCTCCTGTATTTCTGTATGTTCCCATGTCCCTGCCGTGGTCCCCTCCGACCCGCTGTACCCGCTGTTTCCTGCCCGTTCCCGCCGTGGCTTGATGTGGTGTACTCATATCCCCCAAACCCCCTGTTCCCGTCTACACCAATGTGTTCCCGTCCTGCACCTCGGGTGTCACGCAGATAGCCACATAGGTGTTTGCGACCCGGGGAAACCCCCAACTAACTCCTCCGCTTTGCGGCGGGCCCAGTGAAGACCGGGGCCCCTTTGCTTTCCGGTCCCGGCGTGTTCTCCATTTACATTCCCCCTCGGTGACCACAGTGGATCCACACCTGGATGTCAGCTGTCGGCGATTCGACATACGTTGTGTGCGCCGCATCCGTTACAGAATGGACTGACCATGGATCCCGCCGTGGTGACCTTGTCTATGTTTTTCTGCTGTTGCCTGCTGTCATTCTTTTCGCGGGCTTCAGGGTTTCCCCAACCCAGCCCATGGGTCAGCGCCCTCACACCCCCCAAAGCTAGGGGGACGAGGGGCCCCCACCACAAGGCTAGGGGACGAGGCAGGCCCCCAACAAAAGGGGCTGGGGGGACGGGGGCCCCCCGTGGGGGCCCCCCCCACGGCACGGGGGGCCCAAAAGGTAGGGACGAGGGAGGCCCCCACACAAAAAGGCTGGGGGGACGAGGGGGCCCACCTACCTCCCTGGTTCCCCAAAGTTTACCACTCCCTGGCTACCTACTACCTCCCTAGCTACCACCTCCAACTACCTACAACCTTCCCCCTTTAGCTACCACCTAATGGCTACTTACCTCCCTAGCTACCTCCCTGGTTGCCAGTTCCCCTACCTCCCTAGCTACCACCTACCTGGCTTTACCTACCTCCCTAGCTACCACCTGCCTGGCTACCTACCTACCTATCCTACGCTCACCCTACCCCTGGCTTGATGGCTACCTACCCCCCATAGCTACCCCCACCTGGCTCCTACCTCCCTAGCTACCACCACCGGGCCCCAAAACCCCCTCCTACACCCCCCTGGCTACCGGCTACATACATACCTGTCTGCCACTACTCGGGTTACCTACCCACGGGGGCCCCTACCTACGTATGGGGGGGCTATACACCTAATTATCAGGGCATAAAGGGGGTATTATTACCATTTTTTTGGCCTATGGATGGGGGAAATTTGTACACGGTGGGGGGTGGACACAAGTAGGAAGATGATAAAAAAAAAAGTGAGGAGTCTCAGGTGTTTTGTGTTGTGAATTTGCAGGGGCGAGTTGTGGTCGGGAGAAGTCATCCTGGAGGTCTGGACCGGATGGAGAAGAAAAGGGAATGTGAATGACTCAGACAAGACATCAACTGTAAGTCACTAAATGTAACTGCATTGTATATACCACTATATGGTCCCCTGTTTGGCAGTAATATTGGTCTTATTGTAATGAATTATATTTAGTGACTGTTTGATGGTATTATTCAGCAATTGAGCATTCAGCATTTTTACTTTACTGGGGGCGGGGCAATGGGGTTGCTGGGGGCGGGACTTGTGGGGGGGCCCAGACGCTCAAGCTGTATGGGGCCCAGAAATTTCTGTTGGCGGCCCTGCCGCCAGTGTCTCTGGACTTGACCCCTGAGATGCTGGTCCAGTTCCTGTAGTCATCAGAGCTCATGACCATATGTCTGTCATCTCCTGCTGTCCTGTGTCTGCTGTATCTTGCCGTGGTCCCCATCCTGTATCTACTGTCATGTTCCTGATGTACCCTGCCGTGATCCCCATCCTGTACCTGCTGTATCCTGCTGTGTTACCTGTCCTGTTCCTGCCGTGGCCTGATGTGGTATACATCATATCCAGCTACCTATGTTCCTGTCCTGCACCTCGGCTGTCACATCAGGAGTAGCGACCTGAGGGTCCACGCAGCTAAGTTCATACCGCGTTGCGGCGGGCTCCAGTGAAGACCAGGGGCCCCTTAGACTCCGGTCCCTGGCGTGGTCTCCATTTACCATCTCGCCTGCGGTGACCACAGTGGATCCACACCTGGATGTCAGCTGTCGGCGATTCGACATACGTTGTGTGCGCCGCATCCATTAGACAGAGTTTCTCTGACCAAAAATGTAATGATGGCTATAACTATGGCCTGGTCTTGCCTGAGGTTCATTCATACCTCATAACAAAGGAAACTAGAGGGAATATGCAGGCCACCCTAAACTTCCAAGGGATGGACAGTGTCTTTTCTGCCAAGGGATTGTCCTCTGACTTTGGCTTTAAACCTCAACACCAGGAGATTATCTCTGGCATTCCCATCTCTGAATGATCTCATAATCGGTATCAAGCGGCAGGAACCACTCCCGTGGCCCAGACTGACCCCAGCATAACCATTCAGACACCGTGTTAAGAGCCACCTGCATGAACTGCTGATAGACAGATGAACTTATTTACTGTCCATTTTGTGACTATTCTCACCTACTAAGGCTATGTTCACACGGCTTAAAATGGGACGTATTTCATTCCGTAATTACGCGCCGGAGTGCGCGAATTACGGCTGGAATACGTCCCAGTCATTATGGTAATCCACAGTTCTCATAGAGAACTATGGATTACGTCTCCTCTCCCTGCTCGGCGAATACACCGAGGTGGGAGATAATTCACATGTCAATTTCTAGCGGCGTATACGCGCCGCTGGTAATGATTCTCTATGGGCCGGCGAGGTGCCGCCCCCCGCTCCCGCCCACACGGTGTAATTACGCCCTGCAAATAAGCCGTGTGAACATAACCTAAAGGTGAGAAGGTCAGGTGCCACCCTGCTTGTCGATGATCTTTCACAGCCTTCCCTAGGGAGCAGTGTTGGATGGTTAGATGAATGGCTCTGAGCTCCTCAGATATGTGTAAGCTTATATTGTTGACCCCGCTCCTTTATACTAGTATTTGCTTCAAGTGCCTTCCCCAATCAAAGTGGGATACATCTGTCCTCAACAGGGTCCAGTACAGCTGAACTGTGAACTTTGCATCTTTGAGTTCCCCTGAAGAAATGATTGGTTGTGGATAGGGAGCACTACTTGTTCTACCCTTCCTTGCACACACAACATGCTGGTTGTCCAGCTATGTAAAGGAGCAGCGTCTAGTTAACTGATAGACATTTCTGTGTTGTTTAAAAGTTCTATCTGTCCTACCCGTTTTCAGGAGCAAAAATACCCTTTTGGTTTTGCTTCTGGCGGGATATAATGGAAGTGAACCTTAGTGTTGTAACCAATGAGGGGTTATAACAATTCTGGGATTTTAAGGAGTCTTGCATATGACCTTTCCAGAAGGCCTCCTCCAAGCCAAATGCACCTCAAGCCTCCCAATGTTCTCAGATATCCAAAGGCAGAACTGATTTGCCTTAGGTATTGTCCCTGGGAGGTTATTATAGCCACAAAAGCAATGTAAATATTGGTCCTCCACAATCATCTGTAACATAAAAAAGCTGCTCCCAAAACATCTTTGGACATTTAATGTACCATGTAATGTATCTGGAAACCAAAAATAGTTTCAGGGCGAAATGGGGAAAAAAAACACAATTGTGTCACTGCTTTGAGGTTTCGATTTCATGGAGTATAAATTATTTTTTCCAAAAATTAGGACAAATGGTATCTATCTCAATTCTTGCCTTCTTCTTGATCAACACTGATCTGGATGGGCTTCTGTCTATTTTCAGTCTTGCAAACTATGTAAAATACATGTTTATTCTGCAGGTCAATAACATTTTGGCGATACCCATTTTTATAGTTTTTTTTAGGTTTCACTACTCATAAGCAAATAAAAAACATTTTTTTGAAATTTGCTTTGCATCACTATTTTCTGAAAACCAAGACATTTTTATTTTTTATTTTTCCTGAGTTGTATGAGGATTAGTGTCTGGTGAGGTGAGCTTTTCATTTTTACTGCTACTATTTTGGGGTATGTTCAACTTTTTGATCACCTCTTACTAGATCTTTGAGGGAGATGAGCTGACCAAGCTTTTCTAGTGTTGGGTAATTTTTCTTACGGTGTTTACCGTGCGGGATAAATAATTTTATATTTTAATAGATTGGACTTTTACAGGCGCAGCAATACAAAATATGTTTTCTATTTCTGATTAACACATAATAAAAATATACTACTTTTCACCTCTTTAAAACTTTTATTAACATTTTGTGCTTAATTTTTTATTCCCTTTAAGGTTCTTAACCACCAGGGGCTTCAATAGATTGTACACAACACTGCAATACTAATGTATTGCAATGTAGTGTAAAAAAATACGTGTTGATATCACACTTCCCTCCTTTCACTCAGACTCGGGGTGAAATAGGAGGAATGAGATGACAGAGCTAAGGCCCCTTTCCATCTCTTCATACAGTGACTACCTTGCCATTTGATCAAAATGTGCACTAAGAGCCTAAGATTTTCATATATGCTAGATGTAGCAATAATGCAATTTGAAATAATTAATGTATTCATTGTTTACCTGTATTTTGCAGTCGGATGACAAAGTTTTTGGATTCAGAATCCGACAAGTATTTTGACACTTGCCGTGTGGACGCAGCCGTACTACAGCTATGTGTGCCTTTGGTTTTACATAGAAGAATACCGAAACTACAGATCTCAGATTTCATACTATTTCGATTCCATACAAATCCAGAAAATAATGGCCTGCTCCATCAGGAGAGAATAGTTTTGGGTGTACAGTAACCAGTGAAGCATTTTGTTCAGCATACAGGCCATGTCGAGGGATGGGGGTACCTGACTTGTTCTGCCTAAAAATGCTTTCAGTGGTCTTCTATTCATAGAAATATCTATATCGATAGGATAAGCTAAACCTGTCTGATAGCTGCTGGTCCCAGAAGGGACCTGCACCTCTCTTCAGAACCTTAGCCAAATGAAAAGTAGGTAGCTGTACTTGAAGATCAACGGAGAATAGAGCTCAAGCGCAACCTCCTCTCCATTCAGTATGGAGACTGTTGTGGAACCAGTCCCAAGAATTTCCGAGATGGCTACATCTCTTTAAAGGGGTTGTCTCACTACAAGGATTGCTGCTTATTATATTAAAGATCTTACAAAAACAAGTCACTTTGCAATATGTGTCCATTAAGTGTCCTACCTATTCCTCGATATCCCATCTTGTATGGGCTGCATCAGCTCTTCAGGTCGCTATAGCTACAGACCTGTTTGATCTATCCTGATAGGCTGCTGACACTGGTTGCTATAGCTACAGACCTGTTCAGTCTCTCCTGACAGGCTGCTAGCACTGGTTGCTATAGCTACAGACCTGGCTTCTACTGCAGCTTAGTGGAAGCCAGTAAACACGCCCCTGAATTCAAAGTGAAACCAAGAAAACAGGACTGAGGTGAGATGAATCAATGTAGTGAGACAACCCCTTTAAGGACCACCATTTCTGTGACCAGCAGGTTGAGGATTACAGATCTGCTTGTGTTCTCAGACTGTGTTTGGTACTGACACTTAGCCCCGTTCATGGAAGTAGGTCAGAGCTGCAATACTAAAATACAACCCAAAGTCAAGAGGGGCACTGTTTTTGGAAACACAAACATATCTTTTTTTCTAATCTCATATGAACCCCTTTAAGCTCTGATCACACATCCACATGTGATAAGACACAAATGTAAATACAGCTTAAAAGGGAGGAAACAAAAAAAATAAATATCCCCCCTACATTTGCCTCTGTGTCACCAGGGTGCTGTACTGAGGAGCACGTGAGAGAAATAATATGAGAGAGGATTAATGTCTGGCGTCGGTGGCAGACCTGCAGTTATTGTATAAATAGTCGCTGCTCCATCCGCCTCGTACTATTGTTCCCGGCAGATCCCTGGCAGGTGTCCTCCTCTCCATTGTATTCGCCTTTGTTTGTAAAATGCGAGCTGCAGGGGCTCCTGCCTGCCACCTGGATGGGTATGGAAACAAGCCTGGAGCCTTTGCAATCCAGACCATAGGAGTTTGTTGTCTCCCTTCATAATGGAGATATGGAAGAGTCATTCAAAGTATTTATTATGCAACAAAATTGCAGAACGTCAATCATAAATGACATTTGTTGGAGTCACGCATTGGGAGCAATTAACCGTGGCTGCTTACTGTTCCAACAACTAGAAGACATGGGGATGCAATCATGGAATGTGTTGAGGTTAGCAAGCCCCGGTTTCCTTGCAGCAGTGGTTCAAGATCGACATCTGGACACTCAGTTTTTCAGAAAGTTGCTTATTGTTGCCCTCATACATAAATGTAGCCAAAGCTGTACATTCCAATTGTGATGCAAGTAAGTGTAGATGGGAACAGCTCTCTCTACCTCTAGCACAGCAGAAAATCGCAGCATGGTTCCAGACATGAAAAACCTAGCTCATGTACTTATTGTTGACCAAAAAAATTGTCTTTAAATGCAACAAAAAGTGGAGCATATTTGGCGCAGCAGGTCAGAGAAACACTTATTATGGGCTTTTGACACTTTCTGCACAATCCTCAAAAACAGGAGTGTGGCTTAAAGGGGTTTTGCCAGGACGTGCCTCACGCTGAGCTGAAAGAGAGAGACACAGCCAGAGCACAGAGCCATGCATAAGGGATCGTGTGAAATGTTCACTCTGTATACAAACGACAACAGCTTTCTCCACAGCCTCTTGAAAGCTTCTTCAGCCTCTTGAAAGCTCCTTCTTGTTGCCTGTCCTCAGATAAAACAGGGATCTACTCAGATAATCACATTACAACTAGTGGATTCTCTATACAAAAGCCAACATATTTCTACCCGGTGCCTTGAAAGCTTCTTCAGCTCCCTCTCATCAGATAAGAAGTGTTCTCTGCGCAAGCCCGGCCAGCAGCTCTTGTCACGTCGTATCTAATGCAAGCTTTTAAGTAACTAAGGGCAGGTAAAGCAGCCTGTAGCTCTCTCAGGCTGCAAATTTTTTTTAATCACATATATTTAGATAAGTGATTAAATACCCATTTTGGATGATCCCTCATCAACATTTCATCGTGGCAAAACCCCATTAACAAAAAATAGATGTGACTTTGCGGTAAAATAGTCAAGATGCAATATGCTGCACCAAAAAAGCACCAAACTTCTGAGGCAGATAGTAAGCCAAGTTGGACAAAAAAGCTAGACAAATCTAAAACTGCACCAAATGTATCACTCAGCATAAACTAATATGATAAATCCAGCACATTTTTAGACAGCCTAAGTTTATAACTTTTAGCAGCAACAGAAAATGAGGACCGCTGTATCTAAAACTTCTCCTTCAGGTCTCTCACCACTTACTTTAAAGTGCCATTACTTCCAGGGCGCTGTACATTCGAGGAGGGTTACATACATACATACATAAACAGTGAAGAAAATAATTATTTGATCCCTTGCTGATTGTGTAAGTTTGCCCACTGACAAAGACATTAACCTACCCTTAATATTCTAGACTGTTCATTTTAACACAGAGATAGAATATCCAAAATTTCTATGGCAGTTCCGAACATAGCTGAGCAAGTGTGCTCAACTATGCTTGGAAGTTCCATAGATATGAACTGGGGAGAGGTGCGCAAGTGCAATCATCTCCCCATTCACTGAGGTCGACTTGTAGTGAGCTATTAGCCGACCTCAGAAAGAGATTTTGTCAAGTGGCAAATCCTCTTTAATTTGAATGTGATGTAGGTGGCGATAACCATTGTACAGCTCTCCACAATACATTGGCACCATTTAAATATTATTATAATCCACTCCCCATATGCTCCCACTGAAAAACACTTGAAGCACAGGTTTTTTTAAAACTCCAACCCTGGCCATTTGACCACTCCAAAGTTGCATTAAATGTAAAAGAGGCGTCTACTTAATTATGCAGGCACTGATCAGCATCTCCTGATCACAGATGTCATGACAACCAGTAGTTGAAAGCTAATCTGAAAGGGTGCTTTCACACGGTGCGTTTTTGATGCGTTTTTTTCAATGCGCTTTTTGTGCAGGAAGCCACAGTAATTAATGCTGTACATTGCTGTACAAAAATCGCGGCAATTACCGTGATTTTTGTGCAGTAATGTACAGCATTAATTACTGTGCATTTCTGCACAAAAAACGCATTGAAAAAACGCACCGTGTGAAAGCACCCTAATACTATTGTATATCAGGGTACAAGCAATTGTGCCCCCTTATGGTGAAGAACCCTTGGATGACTAAAAATAAAAAATTAAAGAAACAGAAGTTTTAAAGAGAATTCAAAATAATGGATTATACCCCCTTTTGCCATTTTACAAATAAAGTTCAACATAAATTGGTATTGCCGCATCTGTTATAGTCCGATCTATTAAAATATTATTTACCCCAGTACAATGAACACCACAGGAAAGAAAACACAAAAAAAAACGCATTTTTGGTCCTGCTGCCTCCCCAAAAAACTAGATTAAAAAGTGGTCAAAAAGTTGCATCTATTCTAAAACGGTGCGAATAAAAAGCACACTTCACCCCACAAAAATGCATGGATAGAAAATTAAAAAAAATATTGGGGCACATTTATCAAGGCAGTTGTGCCAGAATTCTGGCACAATTTGCACCAAAAATAGAGTCTTACAAGCTTTACGTCACATTTACTATGTGTTTTAGACACTTCTGCGCCTCATCCGACAAAGGGGGCATGACCTCAACAAAAGGGTGTGGTTTCTTGTAAAGGGGTGTGGATTAAAACGCGACAAAAATGCACCAGAATTTTGTCGCCGTTTGTGGCGTAAAAGTAAGCCAACTTAAAGATGGTACAAACTTAGACTAAACCGTTCTATCTGCACCAAATCTATCAACACTGTGATAAATGTGGTGCATTGTAAGACTGTCTGGTCTAACTTAAAACTGTCTTACAGTTAGACACGATTGATAAATGAGCCCCTTTGTTCCCAGAAAATAGCACTGGAAAGCAAATTAAAAAAAAAAATTAAGTGGTAATACATTTTTGAATTTTTGTTTAATTACTGGAATATTCCAATTGCTGGAAATAATTACATGTCATATGTATTCGGCTACTGAAGTCTATAAACACCACCCTCCCATACACCACAAAAACATAAAATAGAACAATCGGAAGCTATGGCTCTTGTAAGACGGGGAGTTAAAAACCAAATGTGACATTAAAAAATGACACCACAACAAAAGGACAAAAATCTAGGGGCGACATGTATGACTTTTGGCGATAAGACGCCAATTTTCATGCGCATAATAATAGCCTAGAATGCGCCTGATTTATGAACCCATTCTACTGCGCTTTCTAGCGCTAGGACATTTCGGCTCAGGTAAACCACTTTGAAAGTGCTCTACCTGTTCCAGCAGTAATGCAACTAGAAATGCCGTAGCGAAGCTATAAATCTATAACTTGTAGTGCGACACGCCTCCAGCATGCCCCACGAGATCATGCGAATTTCAAAGTGCCGCAAGCACTTTACGTCACTTTCCGCCTGATATTGGCGTACTGGCGATTTTACACTATAGAGAAAGGTGCTGCGCTAGATGTCAGGCTGAAAAGACACTAAACTTCTAGCGCAGCCCCGTTCATACATGTCACCCTCAGACTTTTAGCCCCTGTTGAATAATGGGGGCCGTCAGCCCTTTTACTGTAGATGCTGGGAGTGCCCCTGGTATATCTGGTAAACGTACACTACTGAAGTGTGAGAGAAACCTAGTGGTGAATTCAATGGAAGCTGGATAAATCTGTATGCATGGAGCTCCCTCCAGTGATGGCTGCCAGTAACCACCATCACAGTGACAAGCAGAATCAGTACAGCATTGGGGACACCTCCCCTCTATGGATCAAACTGGATTTGGACCTGCAGCAATGATAGGTAAACCCCTGAGTAAGAGACGAGACATAATTTATTTACAAAGAATAATAATATATAACTAACAGGTTCTTAGCATTTAGGATTCGGTCTTCTCCTCTGGTCACACTGTCTTGTTGGGTTTCTTTCTTTGGTTTGGTCCAATGTATTTCTGTGGAGTGTATGGCGGTTTTTCTATGACGTCAGTACCCATGAATGGTTGTAAGACCTCAGGGACACGTACTCGGCCATCCTGGAGAAGAAGAATCATATCAGAATGCAAGAGGCGTGCAGGACAATGTGGACACAGGGAGGAGTGAAGACCTCAGCAAGGGCACGTACACAGCTTCAGACACAAGCTTATCAGCGGCCAGGAAAACCCCTATACTGAGCCCAACCCTGCCCTCAGCCAATGGAGAAAACCTTTGAGCTAAACACAGATCTCTCTGTTGGGCCAAAAGGAGGTCAGACGAGAAGGTGCAGGACTGCACCCATGCTGGTTATAGACATGAGAGGGAGCCTTTACACTTTACCATGTTACAACATCAATCTTGTATCCAGGGGGACAACCCAGTTGTACCTCCATGATGGATTAGGTATTGTACATTGGTGGCTCTGATTTGCTACAGAGTTAGGATAGGTCTTAACCTTATATACAGAGTCATCCTCTTCCTCAGTCATTTATCCATATATATACAGAGCTCAGCTCTTCCTCTATATATAACCCTATATATCACAGAGCTTAGCTCTACTATCTCTATCATATACCTATTAATCACGAAGCTCAGCTCCTCTCCTCTATCATATAACCTATATTATCACAGAGCTCAGCTTCTTTCTCTATCATATAAGCCTATATATCACAGGCTCAGCCCTTCCTATCATATAACCCTATATATCACAGAGGCTCAGCTGCTCCTCTATCATATAACCCTATATATTCACAGGCTCAGCTCCTTCTCATATATAACCCTATTATCACAGAGCTCACTCCTCTATCAAAACCTATATATACAGAGCTCAGCCTTCTCTATCATATAACCTATATATCACAGAGTTAGCTCTCTCCTCTATCA
This sequence comes from Phyllomedusa bahiana, assembly GCA_025379985.1. NCBI lineage: Eukaryota > Metazoa > Chordata > Amphibia > Anura > Hylidae > Phyllomedusa > Phyllomedusa bahiana. Next base: position 45,293 of record JAODAL010013296.1, on the reverse strand, counting down.
TATAACCTATATATCACAGGCTCAGCTCCCTCCCTATCATATACCTATATATACCAGAGCTCAGCTCTCTCCTCTATCATATAACCCTATATATCCAGAGCTCAGCTCTCTCCTCTATCATAACCTATATATACGAGTAGCTCCCCTTATCATATACCTATATATCACAGAGCTCAGCTCCTCTCCTTATACATATAATCCTATATACACAGAGCTCAGCTCCTCTCCTTATTTTCCTTTAGGCCAGCTTTTTTTTCGGCCGTTCTTTACGAGTCCTGGCCGAACACGAAAATGAGCACAATTGTGCTCTCCCCCCCCCCCCCCCCCCCCCCCCCCCCCCCCCGTCCTGTCCCCCCCCCCCCCCCCCCCCCCCCCCCCCCCGCCCCCCCGTTTTCAACCACCCCCCCCCCCCCCCCACCACCCCCCCCCCCCCCCCCCCCCCCCCCCCCCCCCCCCCCCCCCCCCCCCCCCCCCCCCCCCCCCCCCCCCCCCCCCCCCCCCCCCCCCTTTTTTTTCCCTTTTTTTTTCCCTTTTTTTTTTTGGGTTCGGGGTTTTCGGACCCCCAAAAAAACCCGACCAAAAGGAAAATTGGCCCTATGGAAAACCCGTGCAGTGAAGAGGGAGGGCTTTTCTCCGCTCATCGCGGAGAAAAGCACCCTCTCCTCCCTCAGTCCCCCTCCCCCCCGCGGCCGTGGGGACGTCCGCAAAACAGGACAAATACCGGCCGGCAAACCAGCCGGTATTTGTCCTGTGCCGTGAGAACGCGCCCTAAAACACAGTATCTAGCTCCAATAGCAGACACTGCACATCGACAAGGGTGGTGCTGTATTTGGATTTTTTTTTATTTTATTTTTTTACAATGTGCAAGAGCCTCCTTTTTCACATGGAGTGAGACCCTGGAACCTCGGGATACACTGCAACTGCTTTCCTATCTCCGTGCAAGCATCTAACCAGCATTGTAGCACTTTGAGGCTGTGGGATTTCACAATGTAATCAAGAAAAGAAAGGTAGAACATAAGGAGTCATTACTCGGGATTTTACAGTAGGAACAGGGGATGAGAAGAAGCCCATGCAGGGCACGGAGTCCAGCTCGACAAATCCTCTAGAACTCACCTTTAACTGGTTAGATTCCAGAATGGCAATGATGAGCCGGGGGACAGCACAGGCCGTGCCATTGATCTGCAAGCATAAAGAGGTAGAGCTTACATAAAAATGCACAATGTGGGACTGACGTTGCTAGAGCCAACCCCGTATCTATACACCGCAGCAACTGTAAAGTAATCTTTGCACATGCAGGGTTTGATAGAATATCTGGTGATTGGGGCTAAAGGCAGCTCAAAATTAGGTTGTCTTCTGCTGGACCTTAGGAGCCCTAAATATTAGATGTACATTACTGTGTCAGAACACGTGCTCACCAGAGGATCCTGTTATACTCTGATGGGCCAATTTGACCCTGGAGGTGCAGTAGAGGTTAAAAAAAAAAAAAAAAAAAAAAAGGAGAGGTGGAGGGAGAGGGACCTGTGGGTGCAGGCTATCAGGCTGGACATTACTATAATTTGGGGAAAGATGGTAAAATGGCGCTCATCACAGGGGCTGACATACGGTAACATATGTGCAACAGGGCTCACTACCACTTTAAAGTGAACCTGTCAGGGGTTCTATTCTACCCTAAGAGCAGGATGTGATAGAGAGGAGCTGAGCTCTGTGATATATAGGGTTATATGATAGAGGAGAGGAGCTGAGCTTTGTGATATATATAGGGTCATATAATAGAGAAGAGGAGCTGAGCTTTGTGATATATAGGGTTATATGATACAGGAGAGAAGCTGAGCTCTGTGATCTATAGGATTATATGATAGAGGGAGAGAATCTGAGCTCTGTGATATATAGGGTTATATGATAGAGGGAGAGAATCTGAGCTCTGTGATATATAGGGTTATATGATAGAGGAGAGGAGCTGAGCTCTGTGATATATAGGGTTATATTATATATATATATATATATATATGTTATTTCAATGGGTAGTTACAGAATTCCTGAGGAAGCCTGCGATGTTGCAGGCGAAACGCGTTTTTTTTTTTTTTATAATTGATTGTTTTTTAGATTCATATTTTAAAAATAAAATTCTCAGAATTACAGAGGATTTTCTAATCTTTCCTTGATTCTAAACATAAGGATTTTTATTTTATTTTATATAAACAGGCACTAGCACTACCTCTACTCCCATTTCGGTGGCCAGAATGGATCAAATAGCTATTGGGTTGTATTAGAGAGAGAGCGAGCTTGTGATTATCTAGGGTCATATATAGAGAAGGGAGCTGAGCCTGTGATATATGGGTATATAGAGGGAAGGAGCTGAGCTCTGTGTTATAGGTTATATGATAGAGGAGAGACGCTGAGCTCTGTGAGATATAGGGTTATATGATAGAGGAAATGAGTGGAGCCCTGTGATATATAGGATTATATGATAGAGGAGAGGAGCTGAGCTCTGATATATAGGGTTATATGATCGAGGAGCTGAGCTCTGTTATATATAGGGTTATATATATATGATATTTCAATGGGTAGATCCAGAACTTCTGAGGAAGCGTGCGAGGATGCACACGAAACGCGTTGTGTTTTTTTTTTTTATAATTGTTTTTTATATTCATATTTTAAAAATAAAATTCTCAGAATTAGAGAGGATTTTCTACTCTTTCCTTGATTCTAAACATAAGGATTTTTATTTTATTTTATATAAACAGGCACTAGCACTACCTCTACTCCCATTTCGTGGCTGGACAGCCAGAAGTGGATCAAATAGCTATATAGGGTTATATGTTAGAGGAGAGAAGTTGAGCTCTGTGATACATAGGGTTATATGTTAGAGGAGAGAAGCTGAGCTATATTGTGTTTTTTCAAGATGTGGCTCCAGTTTCCTTTTTGTGTAAAAGGTTTATATTGCATAAACAGTGCATCCAGAACTTCTGAGGAAGGTGCGGGATCCCACACGAACGCGTTGTGTTTTTTTTTTTTTTATAATTGTTTTTTATATTCATATTTTAAAATAAAATTCTCAGAAATAGAGAGGATTTTCTACTCTTTCCTTGATTCTAAACATAAGGATTTTTATTTTATATAAACAGGCACTAGCACTACCTCTACTCCCATTTCGTGGCTGGACAGCCAGAAGTGGATCAAATAGCTATATAGGGTTATATGTTAGAGGAGAGAAGTTGAGCTCTGTGATACATAGGGTTAAAATGTTAGAGGAGAGAAGCTGAGCTCTGTGATATATAGGGTTATATGATAGAGGAGAGAAGCTGAGCTATATTGTGTTTTTTCAAGATGTGGCTCCAGTTTCCTTTTTGTGTACAAATGTATTACTATTGCATAACAGTGCACAAGAAATTACACCCTCAAGTGGTCAAATAACCAAGTAGTAATAAAAGTTAAAAAAAAAAAAAAAGTTCTAAAAGTATAAAGCAAAATAAAAAAAAAAAATATTAAAAGTTAAACACACACCCTTTTTGCCATTTTAAGAATAAAAGTTAATAAAATCATCAGTTTTGTCACGTAGATAAAATTTCAATTAAGATATAACATTATTTACCCTGTATGATGATAATCGTAGATTAAAAAGAAAAAAAAAAAAAAAACAGTCAGTTTGCTTCCCCAAAAAATTGCCATAAAAATTGATCAAAAAGTCATATAATGGTACCAATAAAACCTGCACTTCAGCCTGCAAAGAATGAACCATTACTCAGGTCCATAGATAGTTATTGGTCTCAGAAAATGGCGCTGCAAAGCAGATTTAAAACATTTTTAAAATGTTACTTTTTAAAAGTACTAAAGCACAACAAAAACTCAAAAAATGTAGTAATCGCCAGAACTGTGCTTATCTGCACAATAAAGAGAACATGTCATTCATAACGCACAGTGATCTCTATAAACATGAATCCCCTATGGTGCTATTGCATCTTTTTTCATGTTCCACCCTACAAAGATTTTTTTTCTGTCACTCACGGGCAACAAAGACAATTTTACAGTTAGACAGCTTTTATTAATGGGGTGCAGTTTCTTTTTTTTTTAGGCCCAGAAACAATGATGTCAAATTTCAGCTGAAATAAGTAAAAACACAACATAAAACCAATGGTTTTTAGTTTGTGACATATTTATGATATTTTTGGCGTTTTTTTTTTTAGTATTGTATTTTTTCCTAAACACAGCATGCTCCAAAAAAAAAAAAAAAAAAAAAAAAGTTAAAAATTTAATGGAGAGGAAAAAAATAAAAAAAAAAAAAACAAATGCATTTTTAAGCAAAAGAAAAAAAAAAAAAAAACATGAAAAAAAAAAAAACGCATAAAAATTAAATGCAGCTAGGGCCATTTCTATCTACAGGAAAAAGGGGCTGCTGACCACTGTAACCTAATGACTGGATGTGTGGTTCAGATTACTCCCCAAGCAGACTACGTGTTCTTGCTGCAGACTCCTCTCTACATTCAGTTTAATACACTCACTGTGTGGGCATGACGCAGCTCGCCGTTAGGCCTCTCGTACATAATGTTCAGCCTCCGGCTCTGGAAGTCGGTGCAGTTTGATGCGCTAGAAATCTTGGAAAAAAATAAATTATATAAGAGCATGAATGCAAATAAATGAAATAGTGTATAGTATATATGTATATGGATGTATATGAACTGGTCCCTGATCAAACAATATTAAAAAGAGATCACTTTCCATGAGGAGGTCAGATGCTTCTCTGGGTCATGGACTTTATACACCATGTTCCAGAGAAAAAGAAAATGGGGCCCTCACCTGGTGCCCAAAGAGGCCGCTCATCCTGCACGTGTAAGAGCAGTACAGGACATGTAGTACCGCACTGTACTGTAGAGAGGGGCTACTAGACCCCCAATGCCTGCATGCCCCTCACTAATACATGTAAGAGCAGTACAGGACATGTAGTACCGCACTGTACTGTAGAGAGGGGCTACTAGACCACCAATCACTGCATGCACCTCACTAATATATGTAAGAGCAGCACAGGGCATGTAGTACCGGACTGTAATGTAGAGAGGCGCTATAGACTACCAATCACTGCATGTACCTCACTAATATATGTAAGAGCAGTACAGGACATGTAGTACCGCACTGTACTGTATAGAGGCGCTATTAGACCACCAATCACTGCATGCACCTCACTAATATATGTAAGAGCAGTACAGGACATGTAGTACCGCACTGTACTGTAGAGAGGCGCTACTAGACCACCAATCACTGCATGCACCTCACTAATACATGTAAGAGCAGTACAGGACATGTAGTACTGCACTGTACTGTAGAGAGGCGCTACTAGACCACCAATCACTGCATGCACCTCACTAATACATGTAAGAGCAGTACAGGACATGTAGTACTGCACTGTACTGTAGAGAGGCTATAGACCGCCAATCATTGCATGCACCTCAATAATACATGTAAGAGCAGTACAGGACATGTAGTACCGAACTGTACTGTAGGGAGGCGCTATAGACCACCAATCACTGCATGCACCTCACTAATACATGTAAGAGCAGTACAGGACATGTAGCACCGCACTGTACTGTACAAAGGGCGCTACTAGACCACCAATCGCTGCATGCACCTCGCTAATACATGTAATAGCAGTACAGGACATGTAGTACTGCACTGTACTGTAGAGAGGCGCTATAGACCACCAATCACTGCATGCACCTCACTAATGCATGTAAGAGCAGTACAGGACATGTAGTGTCGCACTGTACTGTAGAGAGGTGCTATAGACCGCTAATCACTGCATGCACCTCACTAATACATGTAAGAGCAGTACAGGAAATGTAGTACCGCACTGTACTGTATATAGGTGCTATAGACCACCAATCACTGCATGCACCTCACTAATACATGTAAGAGCAGTGCAGGACATGTAGTACTGCACTGTACTGAAGAGAGGCGCTATAGACCGCTAATCACTGCATGCAACTCAGTAATACATGTAAGAGCAGTACAGGACATGTAGTGTCGCACTGTACTGTAGAGAGGCGCTACTAGACCACCATTCACTGCATGCACTGCACTAATACATGTAAGAGCAGTACAGGACATGTAGTGTCGCACTGTACTGTAGAGAGGCGCTATAGACCGCTAATCACTGCATGCACCTCACTAATACAGAGGTTTTACAAGTAAAATGTTCATGATAATTGGTTGTATCTTCCTCCAATCACATGAGCTGCAGATCAGCAGTGTCGGGGACATTGTATGGTGAATGTGGTTTCAAGACACAATGTCCCAGGAAAGACCATTGTGTGGTGAAAATATTGTGTCTTGAGGGATGACTAATGTCAGGCACTGTCTTCTGCTGGCAAGCCTCTGATACTACAGACTCACATAGTTGGCTCTCTATAGGTTAAGCAGCCCTAAATTTGATAATACAGGTAATTATTATTGTGGGCTACACGTACCTCTCCGTACTTCCCCCGTGCTGGCATCCAGGCCTCTACGTCACATTTCCTATAAGCAGGAAGCCCGAGTTCCTCACTTGGCATTTCCAAAACACTAGAAGACAGAAACCTCATCAGGAAAAAGCACATATATCATACAGAAGCGAGTATCACTAACTAGTCTACAATCCTGAAGGATGATGCAGCCTTTTATATTCAGGAATAGCTAAAATAAAGGAACATACAGAGTAGTGGCCATACAGGGTGTGACCGATCCATGTTGGGGACGAACACTCCATACACAACTGCTTTACTGACTGGGTGGCTGAGCATAACACATAGACACGAAGAACACCAAAATCTGAAGTCCTGTGTCACGCTTCACCCCTCAGGCCCTGGCTTAGGTATAACAGTATCAGTTTCAAATGGAGCATGGGCATAACTATAGCCTTAGCGACCGCTATGGGGCTCAGAGATTGAAGGGGTCCCAATAAGATAGAAGAATATTGCTCCTTGTTGTAGAGAACAAGTAGTTGGTGGCTTTCTACCATCTAGCGGTACTATCTGGGTTTCCCGACATATGGCGGTATTATTTAATTCTTGCTGGTTATGCTGTTGTTTTTGTTTATGGTCATTAGGTGATGGGACCCCATCTTATTTTTGTATTGGCCCCAGGAATTCTAGTTGCGCTCTTGAAATGGAGTATTCCTTTAAGTCAGTGTTCCTCATCTCCGGTCCTTAGGGCTCAACAACAGGTCATGTTTTCAGGAAATCTCATAGAATGCACTGACAATAAGTATATCGTCAGTGCAATACTAAGGAGAGCCGGAAAATATGACCTGCCGCTGGGCCTTGGGAAATGGAGTTGAGGAACACGGACTTAACTCCTTAACGACCGCCCACCGTCTTTTGGCGTCGCTGCAGACATCGGAGTTTGCGGCATCCGGCACCGCAGCAGCGCTAAGGATGGGGCAGCACTACACAGCCCTGTTCCCAGTGCAGCTGCTGCAAGCACTGGAGAGCGGGGGAAACCTCCGCTCCAGGCTCGGACTGCCCCCTCGCCACATGGCTGCACGGCCGGGTCACCGACCCAGCCATCACGGCCGCCACCTGCAGCGCGCAGTGCAAGCAGCGGCCGAGGCTGAACAGCTGGGATCTTCTGATCCTGTCTGTTCAGCTCCCAGGAGGCTGCGGGGCAAGCGCGTGATGTAATGACATCATCGCGCACCTGCTCCGCGGCCCGCGGCCGCTCCGGGCGCAGACAGAAGAGGAAGCAGAGACATCAGGTAAGTATTGGTTTTATTTTTATTTTTTTAACTACATACTGGCCCTGCCTGCCTACCTATATATCAGCCCTGCCTGCCTACCTATAAACTGCCCCTGCCTACCTATATATCAGCCCTGCCTGCCTACCTATAAACTGCCCCTGCCTACCTATATATCAGCCCTGCCTGCCTATATACTGCCCTGCCTACATGCCTACATACCGCCCCTGCCTGGCCAGTTCCTGGGGGCAGCCCCAGCTGCCTGGCCAGTTCCTGGGGGCAGCCCCAGCTGCCTGGCCAGTTCCAGGGGGCAGCCCCAGCTGCCTGGCCAGTTCCAGGGGGCAGCCCCAGCTGCCTGGCCAGTTCCAGGGGGCAGCCCCAGCTGCCTGGCCAGTTCCAGGGGGCAGCCCCAGCTGCCTGGCCAGTTCCAGGGGGCAGCCCCAGCTGCCTGGCCAGTTCCAGGGGGCAGCCCCAGCTGCCTGGCCAGTTCCAGGGGGCAGCCCCAGCTGCCTGGCCAGTTCCAGGGGGCAGCCCCAGCTGCCTGGCCAGTTCCAGGGGGCAGCCCCAGCTGCCTGGCCAGTTCCAGGGGGCAGCCCCAGCTGCCTGGCCAGTTCCAGGGGGCAGCCCCAGCTACCTGGCCAGTTCCAGGGGGCAGCCCCAGCTACCTGGCCAGTTCCAGGGGGCAGCCCACTACCTGGCCAGTTCCAGGGGGGAGCCCCAGCTACCTGGCCAGTTCCAGGGGGCAGCCCCAGCTTCCTGGCCAGTTCCAGGGGGCAGCCCCAGCTACCTGGCCAGTTCCAGGGGGCAGCCCAGCTACCTGGCCAGTTCCAGGGGGCAGCCCCAGCTACCTGGGCCCGTTCCAGGGGGCAGCCCAGCTACCTGGCCAGTTCCAGGGGGCAGCCCCAGCTACCTGGCCAGTTCAGGGGGCAGCCCAGCTACCTGGCCAGTTCCAGGGGCAGCCCCAGCTACCTGGCCAGTTCCAGGGGGCAGCCCCAGCTACCTGGCCAGTTCCAGGGAGCAGCCCAGCTACTGGCCAGTTTTCCAGGGAGCAGCCCAGCTACCTGGCCAGTTCCAGGGAGCAGCCCCAGCTACCTGGCCAGTTCCAGGGAGCAGCCCAGCTACCTGGCCAGTTCCAGGGAGCAGCCCCAGCTACCTGGCCAGTTCCAGGGAGCAGCCGCAGCTACCTGGCCAGTTCCAGGGAGCAGCCGCAGCTACCTGGCCAGTTACAGGGAGCAGCCGCAGCTACCTGGCCAGTTCCAGGGAGCAGCCGCAGCTACTGGCCAGTTCCAGGGAGCAGCCGCAGCTACCTGGCCAGTTCCAGGGAGCAGCCGCAGCTACCTGGCCAGTTCCAGGAGCAGCCGCAGCTACCTGGCCAGTTACAGGGAGCAGCCGCAGCTACCTGGCCAGTTACAGGGAGCAGCCGCAGCTACCTGGCCAGTTACTGGGGGCAACCCCAGCTACCTGGCTAGTTACTGAGGGCAGCCCCAGCTACCTGGCTAGTTACTGGGGTCAGCCCCAGCTACCTGGCTAGTTACTGGGGTCAGCCCCAGCTACCTGGCTAGTTACTGGGGTCAGCCCCAGCTACCTGGCTAGTTACTGGGGTCAGCCCCAGCTACCTGGCTAGTTACTGGGGTCAGCCCCTGCTACCTGGCTAGCTACTGGGGGCAGCCCCAGCTACCTGCCTAGTTACTGGGGGCAGCCCCAGCTACATGGCTAGTTACAGGGGTAGGCCCTGTCTACCTACTAAATTCATGGAGGAAGGTTCTGTTTACCTTACTAATCGGGGTCTACCTATTTACATGCCACTTATGACATTTTTTAATTTCTAATTTTTAGGGTCTAACATATGCTGTTTGGGGAAATGATAGGAAAGTGCTGGTAAAGAGAGGAGTCTAAGATGTATTTGTGGTAAATTCTACAGGGACGAGTAGTGACTACTAGAAGAAGACACTGCATGCTGTACTGGACGGAGAAAAAAAGGGAAGGGAACGACTCATCAGGGAAGACATCATGGAGGTTTGGGCCAGATGAGAGAAAAGGAGAGAAGACTAACTCCCATCAGAGATGACGTCTCCTGTGAGTCCCTGATGTCAGGGGTCATCTTACTTCTGTGTTGAATCAGTGCTGTATTCATGGGATGGTGACCTGAGTACTGGTGAGGGGATTGGTGGGGTTGTAGGTGAGGGTGGTGCTTATGTAGTGTCAGTGTGGACTTGTCCCGGATTGTAAAGCAAGTGCACACCTAACTCTGATTAGAGGTGTCTCTGCACCACTGTTTCTTTCTTGCTTTGGTGCATTTTTTGATGCGTTGTTTAGTGCAGAAATATACAGCATTAACTGCTCTGCCTTTCCACATAACACGGCACCAAAAAACATAAAAAATGCACCAAAAATGCTCCATGTGAAAGCAGCTTTATAGTGTAGTTTATTTTAGAAAGTGGCGAGGTGCGAGAACAAGGGAAATTTTTTAAGCAGATTTTGTATGTGGGTGGGGGGGGCTTTGTCCCAGGGCTATTTTTTTCCCATCTAATAAAAAAATCAGTGGACACTAAAAAAAAGTAAAACATAAGGTATATGGAAATACGAAATGTTTTGCAAAGGAAAATATGAAAAAACCTGGACTTTTAGTTTACATTTTTTGATCAAAGATTGTAAAGTCCCTCCCAATAGCTAAAAGGGGACCCCAGAGCAGTGAGTCCCTAACATGAACGTTCCCTCACAGGAGCCCGTTCAGACTACAACATCTCAGGGAGGACAGGAATTGAAATTTGAACTATCCTGCACGGTTTAAGAGGCGGCAAGTGCGCAAGAATGAGTTTTCCCATTTCTAAAAAATAGATACAAAACGTTTAAGGCTGTGCCATCTAAAAAATTTTTTAAAAACTGAAAACAAAGAGTCCGGTTTTTTTCATATTTCCTTAGCAGTAATGCTTTCCCCAATATTCCTTTCCCTTGATGTTTCACTTATTTTTTTTTTTTTTTTGTGTGCCATGTTTTTTTGTGTTAGATGTATGCTATTGCCTTTTTCATGTGCCCCTTGCTTCGTTTTTCAAGTATATTTTAGTTGTGCACAGCCTTATTAGTTTTGTATCTTTTTGAAAAATGGCAAATCCTTTGGGCTTGCTGCACTCCGCCGCCTTTTTAAAAACCCGTGCAGGATGTTCAATTCGTTCCTGTCCTCCCGAGATGTTGTAGTCGAACGGACTCCTAGGAGGTAAAATGTTGTGGGTTTGGGATCACCCTTTCTGGGGTCCCCCGACGTATTTGGGGGTGAGCTTAAACAAACTTTGATAAAAAAATGTAAAAATAAAAGTCCAGGTTTTTTATTTTCCCTTTTCATAAAGCATTTCCATATTCTTATTACCCTTTTGTTTCACTTTGTTTTTTTGGGCCCCTGTTTTTGTATTAGTGTATGTATTGCCCTTTTTATGTCCTATGCTTTTTTTCAAAAAATATTTTTGTGTGCACAGCCAATTTAAATTTTGTGATTTTTTTCCATTTCCGGCCCTGCTTCGTCCCTGGGGCTTTAACCTTTGATTGCCCCAGTTCGTCAGCAGTGCAATCAAAGGGTTTCCTGCTCTGGACCCCCAGACCCGGGGAAGGTGCCCGTCGCCCTCGGGGTAGAGTAGCCCCAGCATGTCCATGTAAAAAGCAGGATCAGGAAGACCTGACACTGCCCGTGTTAACCAAAGATATAATGTGCTAAAACATTACAAAGTGTAAAAAAAAAAAAGGAGTAACAGTTCTCTGTTCATAGGATTTTTTTTTAAAAAAAAAGTAAAAAACATAAGTGTAAAAAAAAAATTATTGTGTACACATTACACACAAAAAAACCTACACATTATGTATCCACACGACCGTAATAACGTAAATTTCTAACCGTTGTTAATTTTAAATTGAATGGGGTTAAAAAAAAAAAAAAAAAAAAAAAAAATAAAAGAACAAAAAAGAATTTACTTTTTTTTTTAAAAAAATTTGCATTTTTTTAAATGAACAAAATATTCCCCCTAAAACAAAAATTGTCCTGATAAAAAGAGGGGTCATACAACTGCTAATGAAAAAAAAATTACAATGGAAAAGCAAGGGGGGCAAAAACTAAAAAAAATTTCTGGTATTAACACTTTTCGGCGTTGCTTAAGCGGTTAAAGGACATTAGGATATTGAATTAGCAGTTGTATTTAGAGTAGTTGAGTAGCTGCCAGGATGTACCGGTTGGCACTTTACTATTAGAGAATGGATCCCCTGCATTTTTTTTTCACCCCGGGAGGGAGTGTAATCCCCCTGTACTAGAATATATTATAGGAATTGCTTTAGAATGTAAAGGGAACAATTCCCAAAACAATATAAAAGCTGATAACCCGTTTCATTTATTTCATTGAGGAACAAGATATCCCGCCAACACCCCCTTTGGGTTGCAGAATCCCCGCAGGGGAAAAAATTGGCATCTTAAAATCAGCATGCTGACCCTTTCTTTTCTGACATCTGCCATAAAGGGAACGGGGGGGCTGCACCATCCCAAAGGGCATCAACTTTGTCTGATGTGTTGAAAAATTTTAAAAGGGGGTATTCCCACCCTGATTGCTTTAAAACTGAAAGCAAAGTTGAGGACTATTCCCAAAAATTTGTTTTCTGTTTTTTACTTATGTGGGAGCTGGGGCTGTTTATCTCCTGCTTGTGTACCCAAGCTTCTCTAGTTTACCGACCATTTCTCTATTCTACAGTAGCCCTAGCTGGTTTGGTTACATCACTCCCTGCTGTGTCTTAGCAGCACAGGGCTGTTTTGGTTTTTATGAAAACTCACCCTTAGAGTCTTTGTCCTGCCCTGCTGTTAAAATATATCCATTACCAATGTCCCTATTAAGAATAGCAGAGCTGAAATGTCAGTCGTTGCTGTAGAACCGCCCACAGCCAGAACAGAAAGTAAAAAGCCTGAAGTGGGGTTGAAGGAAGCTCATGGCAGAACATTAAGCCCGTCACACTTAATATCTTGCACTGTTTATCTGCGTGTTGGATCAATATTATTCTATTCAGCTATCCACATTTTAGTTTTCCCCCCACAGCCTGTTGCATTGGATGCAGTGGTATGCAACGTTTTCCAAGTTCTGACACTGCCACGTCACTGCTTCTAGGTAAAAATATGGATTAGTAATGTGAACGAGACCTTAAAGCGCTTACCCAGTTCCTATAAAAAAAAATATAAATACTAAACTGCTGGTGACCCATTCAAAGAAAAAAAAAAAAAAAACAACCCTTTTTTACCTTCCCCGCTCCACCCCTGGTTTTCCCGGGCTTCCCTTTACATTTTTGTTCAAAGGGGAAGTGCCCCTGCAGAAGTGATTGGCTCTGCTTAATCAGAAATGAAGAGCACCCAAAAGGTGCTCAGTAGAAAGGGGCTGCTGCGGTAATCGCTGTGCTGGCGACATTCCCATCCGGATGAAGAAGAGCTTAAAAAAAGGACCGTGGTGAACCAGTGCTGAAACAGAGGAGCCGAGGAAGGCAAGAACAGTCATAAATAGGGCACTAGGGGCCTAGTATTTATTTTGTATAGGAAACAGAAGTCCTCTCATCTTGGAGGTGCCCAAACACATTAGCACAGGTGAGGACATGTTAAAACCGTGGCTTTTTTCTTCTTTCATTTTACCTGAACGTGACACTTGGGCCCGGAATCTTTTGAGAATGGGAAATGGGGCCGGGTTGTGTATGGAGAGTCCAGAGTATGCTACTCGAAAAGGATTAGGCCATGTTCACATCTCCAGTTGGCACGATCAGCATAATTTATATATATCAAAAAGGGCTTTTTCAAAACGGGCGTGCGGGATCTTTTTTTTGGGATCTAAAAAAAAGGGCATTAAAACGCGTTTTTTTTAAAACGCATTCACTCGCGGGTTCGTTTTTGGGAAATGTTTTTTTTGCTGCAGCAAAAAAACCAAATTACTAAATATTTTTAAAAATAGGGCGCCTCCCGGCGTAAAAGGGGATAAAGGGAATTTAAAGTGACAATTCTTTGAAGGTTTCCGAGAGCCCGCAGCACAAAGCCCCAATGAGAAAAGCATAAAATCGGGAAAACCGATGCTCTTTACATTAAAAACCAGGGAAAAATCACACTGCACTTTGTTAGATGCTTTTTTGGGTCTTTTTAAAGGGTCAAAACCCCCAATCCAAACACGTTTTTGTGAACAAACCCTTAGGCTTTTGTTCCCCACGGGGAAATTTTTTCCGGGGGCGCATTTTCGCATCGTTTTTTGGGGCTGTAAAACGGGCGAGATGCGCGCAAAAATTAACGGTAATCTATAGTTCTCAGAAAACATGGTTTTACCCCCTCCTCCCCCCGCTTTTTAAAATTTACGTTCATTTTTGTAAGCGCGCGGAATAAGCGGGCTGGGGAGTCGGAAAAGCCATCCCTTTTTTCCCCAAGGAGTGGTTTTTTTTTTATGAAATCCCTTAAGGGTTGGCCCCAGTTGTTTGATGCGTGAAAAGGGGCAATTTTATTTTACAGTCATCTTACCTTCTTATACTTTTAAAGGGGAAATTGCAAGTATTTAGCATCTGCTTAGTTTGCAGAATCTTGTTATGAAACTGAAATTTTTTACGGTTTTCTCCTAAAAATCAAAATGTAAATTTTTATTTTTTTTGTTAGTTTTTGGGGAAATCCCCCTTTTGGGTTTTTAAATTTACTGCCTGAACCCTTTTCCGGGGGCTTTTTATCAGATTCAATCATTTTTCCCTTGCCCAAAAAACGGGACCCCAGGTCTTTCTTTTACACATTCAAAAGATCAAGACATTTTTTACCCTTTTGTTGTAGTGCCCTGTTCAACCTAAATAGCTTGATTTTTTGAATCATAAGGTGAAAAACCAGCCTGATGTTACCATTTTCTACAGAAAAATTTTATTATTTAACCATGCGTGTGTATGGGGGGAGTCAGGGGGCGGAGGGGGGAGAAATTGAGGATTGGGGGCTTTGGTTGCCGATCCACACCCCTTGGAAGATAAGTGACATGTCAATTTTTTGCGGCGAATAAAAAGCCCAGTAAGGGAATGTAAATGGGGTGGGGGGCTCCCCCCTCCTCGTCCCGCGGGGAGTACGCGGGCGTTTTAAAGCCGATTTCCCGGGAAAAAAACGGGAAAATTTTACGTCCCCGGCAGTACACCCGTGTGAACAAAACCCTTCCCAATTTTTAAAAAAGGAAATGCAGCCCCTTGTTTGCTTTAAAAAACGAAGGAATCCTCAACAAATTTTTTAGAGATAAATTGGGGCCCCATGGGAAAACAGCATTCATTGACCCAAGCCCTCCTCATCTTATGGTTCCCTGTTTGAGGTGTTTGGGTGAAAGGCCGAGAGCCACCCATCCCCACATCTCAGGGCTCTTGAAGGATTTCCTTTTTACTTACTGAAAGTGTAAACCCCCAAAATCTGGGGAAAATTCCATCTGCAAAATCAGAAATTTCCTTCCCCCATAAACTCCTAAACTCTCTTTCACCCTTCCCCATTAGCATTGACCCCGAACATTCCACCTAAAAATAGGAACGGAATATGGTGACCACTTGGGAGATCCGCCCTGGGTTTGGAAAAATACCCGGGAAGGAGGGAAACCCTTTGGTAAAAGGTGAACTCGGTAGGGGGACCCCCTTTTCCCCGGCCGGTTCGGGCCCTCTCCCTGGGTAACATGTGCGCAGAAACGCCCGCCGAGGAAAACAGAAATTTCATAGAAAAAAAATCCATGGGACAATCAAATAGGGTGGGGGGCCTAAAGGGGTATTTCGGGCACAATGATTAGTTAAAAACATCCAGCTCTTCCTCCTCCCATGTTTAAAAAAGGGTTTTTCCTGGGTTACCAACCAATTTCTCTTGTTTCTCACAGGGGGGGGGGGGGGGGGGGGGTGGGGACTTCACCCCCGGGCTGTGTCTCATAAACAGAAAAGGGGCTTTTTTTATTTGGTTTTACTGAAAAACCTTAAAACCCAAATAAGAGCTCTGTAGCCTTGTGCGGTTTAAACCCCTCCATCACCAATGTCCCTCTAATGGGCTCAGCAAGGAATAATGGAGCTGAAATGGCAATAACCCCGCTATCGAAACCCCCCCCTACCCGAACCCGGAATTGGGGGTCTGAAGGGCTGTAAAGAAACAGGGTCGTGAGAACACCCCTTTGGGTATTTAAAAGTAAGGGTGGAGATTTTCTTTTAGAGGTCATTACCAGGTGTGACCTTTAGGCAAGACTCCGGATTCTAGAAGAAAAACAAATTGCAAACTCCGCCCCCAAAAAACACCTTACCTAATAGGGAGATCTGACAACTGTACTGCATGATCCATAAAATACCCTAAAATAAAAGATAAAGGGGCTAAGGTGAAGTTTTGACCCATGGGCCAAGACCCCAAAAAAGAATCACAGTCAGGTTTTCCACAAATTTTCCCCCCCTGGGGATGGGGGAAAATTTTGGACCTCACCACAATTGTGTATAAGCCAGGATATGTAGCTTTACCTGCGATCCCCAAACCCTGAGGTCCCCCGCTAGATTCGGTCTTGGGGGGTAGAAAGGATCCCGGGTGTAGACCCGAGAGCTTTTGGGCAGGGTTTCATGCCCAAACCTTTCCCAGGACGGGGGTAATGCACGGGTTAGTAGGGGCAGATAAGCAAACACTGAAATTTTTACAAAAAGAAGGAAGGGGCGAAAAGGGGGAGGACCTTTAAATAACTTTAATACTTCCCCCAAAACCCCAAAAAAAGGGAAAAGAGGAGCTGGGTTTTTAGCACAAAAGGGGGGGGTTTAATGTCCTTTTTTACGGAATGAGAATGGAAACCCCCAAATGTGGCACTAAATTTGGGTTTCAGTTTAAATGAAAGTTATTTTTTTAATGTAGTTAAAGGGGGTTTTAAGTTCCAGCATTTGGCAGCCTTTTATGCTTTGGGTTTCTAAGCAGAGCTTTTGAAATGGAGGGGGGTTTTTCCTCCAAGCCGGGAGTAAACTCCACTTTTTTGCAGGGCAGCCCCAAAAGTTTTGACATGATGATTCATTCCCGTGTGAGGGTGGGGAAGGGAAAAGGGTTTTCAGCCAGGGCCCTATAAAACCCCTTTTGGGGAAGGTAGGCCCCCTGTCCGGGGGCCCATGAGAAAAAGGGGGCCCAAAGAGGGGTTTGCGTAAACGCAAGCTTCCTTCGGGCACTTAAAAACAACAGAGGCTGCGCGTCTTGCTTCCCTTTTTGTCCTTCCTGCCCCCGGGAGGTAACTTTCCCGGAGCCGGGAGCGAGAGCAGAGCCCCAGCATCCCCCCCCCCCCGTTTGTTTTCCTCCCCCCGGCCCGGGGGGTGGTAAAAAAAAAAGCTCAGTCCTCTTACGCCCTCCCTTTCCCCCCCCCATCAAGAAGTCTCCAAACTCCCCCCCCCCGGCTGTCCTCAATAACTGGCCCCGCGGGCAGTGACTTCTACAAACTGCAAACCCTCCTCGGGTCCCGGGTCATCACTTTCCCCGGAAGGGACAGGGGCTCCGTAGGGGGTGACACGGTAGGGGTGGCTGAACACTTGCTATAAACCCATTACAACAAACCCCGTAGTAAACCACCGGCCCCCCCACCGCAACTTTAAAGTTTTTTAAAGACTGGGTGCATGGCCAGGGGGACAAGAGGGTGACCCACATGGTGGTGTTATAGGGGTATAGCATGCGGTCACCATCCTTTTGTCCATTAGGGTCCCCCCCGGTGCTGCAGCAATACAGCAAAAGGGGATTGCTCTATTTCAAAAAACCCCAAGATTGGGAAATTTTAAAAAAATAAAAAAAAAATAAAACAAAAATTTAAAAAAAAAAATTTTCACAAAACCTTGATCCCCCAAAAAAAACACTAAGAAAAAAAAAGGACGTTAACCCTTACCGCAACCGCCTGAAAAAAATTCTTTAAAGAAAGAACTTTTCATTTTGGAAATTTTTTTCTCCCTGCGGTTTTAAAAAGTCCCTAGCTTTTATTTTTTTTTAGACGCAGCGTATGAGGGGGTTTTTTGGGCAGGGGAAAGTAATTTTTTTAAATGAGTAGTTTGTGTGTAAAACATAAATTTTCGAGATTTTTTTAAAAAAACATTTTTTGGGAGGAAACACATAAGTGTTTTTTTTTTTTTTTTTACATTTTTTTTAATTTTTTTTTCTCCATCCATATTTTTACATAAAAAAACCCATTATATGAATTTAAAAGGTTTTTTATGGTCACGTGGATACCCAACATGTGGGAGGGTAGGGTTTTTTTTTTGTAATATATGCCAATAAAAATTTTTTTTAAAAATTTTTTTTTTCTTTCACTTTTTTTAGTTTTTTTTTTAAATTTCCCCTTTAAAGGGGTAAATTTTTTTACACTTTTGTTTTTTTTTTTTTTTTTTTAACACTGTTTCAGCACACTCCTGTATACAAATGCATTACACTCCTGTATGCTAATACATTACACTCCTGTATACTCCTGTATGCTAATACATTACACTCCTGTATATTCCAGGATGCTAATACATTATACTCCTGTATGCTCCTGCATACTAATACATTACACTACTGTATACTCCTGTATGCAAATACATTACTCTCTTGTATGCGATTACTTTATACCCCCCTGTATAACCCTTTAAAGCTAATACTTTAAACACTTTTGTGTCAGTATAACATAGGCTTTGTTGGGGTAACACGAGTGTGCCCTGACACAGGCTTACTTTTACAGACAGCTCTGGGGCTACTCTAGTTCCCCAGGGCTGACTTTATAGATATTCCTCAGGCTCCATCATGCACTGGGAGTCCCAGTAACCTGATGGAGTCCGGGAATTCCTTCTGATTATGCTGCAGTCATGGACCTCAGCAACCAAAGGGTTAAATGGCGAGAATCGGCGGCTTTGTCCGATCCCTGCCATTCAGAGACTTCAATAGTTATCCCTTAATGGGATTAAAAAAAAAAGTGTACAAAAAATAGTTAAAAAATTATTGTGCATACACTGCATAAAGAAAAACATACAAATATTCAACATCCACATGACCGTAATATCCTTTAGAAATTTAAATTTTAAACCCTTTTTGTATAAAATGTGAATGGTGTAAAAAATTATTTTGAAAAACAAATGCAGAAAAACACTTTCTGTTCATGCTGAAAATGTTTTTTTAAAGGAATTATGCAATAGTTTACATGTAAACAAACTACTCCCAACAAAAATACAACTTATCCCGCATAATACAGGTCCTCATACAAATGCATCATTGATTTTAGATGTTAAACATAATGGGCCTCATTTATCAAGATGGTCTAATAGTCTATTTTTGTTGCCCATAGTAACCAATCAGAGCCTAGCTTTCATTTCCTCTACTGCCCTGAGAAATTAAAAGCTAATCTCTGATTGGTCACTATGCGCATCAGAAACAGTGGTATTGTTAGATAGTATTGATAAATGTTGGTTGGGGGGCCCAGTGAACAGCTCTGCCCAGAAGCCCATAATGTTGTTAAGACGGCCCTGTTCTCAGCCGACATTGGAATCCTGGAAATGAAAAGCTAAGTGTAACTCGATAGTGTATATCTTGCGCTCTCTTCATACTTTGTAACTAGAATGGGCATTTGACATTCTGGACTCTGGGAAAGATGTGTGATTTTTTTTTTCTCCGTCTCCCTCTCTCACACAAAACAAAACTATACGCTTTATTTGTTTGTGTTTACATAGGACTGCACAACTGTCTCACAAGTGGTTAATGTGGGACTACAAATCTGTCTCACAAAAGTTTTTTTTTACGTCGGCCTGCACAGTACAGCTGTGTTCTCTCTCGGTATGTAATTTGCGTGGGTCTGCACATCTTACGTGGGACTTCTGGGTACAGCTGTGTTCTGTTTCTGATTTACAAGGGACTGCAGATCTGCGCATTAAATTTACATGGGACTGCGCGTCAATTTGCGTGGGACTGCTGTGTGCAGCTGTGTTCTCTGATTGATTTATGTGGGACTGCACATTCGATTTACATGGGACTGCATATCTGTGTTGCAACATTGTTTTACGTGAGACTGCACAGTTCAGTCTCCATCTTTCTCTCCCCCTCTCACGACCTGGGCTCTAACACGGTTGCTAAGCACACAAAGCAGCCCATTCTCTTAAATCATAGCATTTTGCTAATGGTAACCAAGGACGTACATGTTTAGATTTTTGGTCTCCTCATTTTAAGCTATGATCTTTGTAGTGTGACAACTCCTTTAAAAAAAAACAAAAAAAAAACCTCTCCCTGGGGTGACTTTACCCATTTTCAGGACCTGGCCAGAACTGCGGCTGATGTGACAGACATATGCTAGGAACTATACTGCCCAGACACCCATGTCAGACGCTTGCTCATCCACCATATCTGTGTAAGAATAGAAGTATAATGAATATGAAATAGACTCACAAATACTGCTCCCTTCAACATGTCCGGCACAGACAGTGGAATAAAGCCCTGCAGTAGAAAGAAAGAAGAAAAAAAATTAAAGGGGTTGTCCAGGATTAGATACACATGGCTGCTTTCTTCTAGAAACAGCGCCACATCTGTTCATGGGTTGTGTCTGGTATTGCAGCTCAGTTCCATTGAAGGGAACAGTATTGAGTTGTAAATTCTCATGAGCTGGGTAGGTCTCCTTCTACACTACAAGAGCTTCATTCTAACACACATCTAAGCGGGGGTAACAACCAACAAAAGCTCTGGCGACCATCTTTTCTCCCCCGCTACCCACGCCAAGGGTTATAGAGGATGTCCAGTCCTATGTATGGCTATGTTCACACGGCTTATTTCGGGGCGTATTTACGGACGTATTTACGTCCGTAAATACGTCCTGAAATACGTTTCAAATAATGAACAATTAGATTAGCATTGATTCCAATGTAAAATACGCCTCGTCATTCACACGAGGCGTATTTTCGCAACGTATTTACGGGCGTAAATACGTCCGTAAATACGATCGTAAAATTAAGTCCCCTGTCACTCATTGAGGCGTATTTTGCAAGTAAATCCCCATAGTAAAGAATGTGGAATGTATTTACGACGTGAAATACGTGCCACACTTTGCGACACATATTTGAAACGTATTTCGGGACGTATTTGCGGACGTAAATACGCTCGTAAATACGCCCCGAAATAAGCCGTGTGAACATGGCCTATAGCTTAATCACTGAATAATGAAAGGTCCTGCACTTCACTAATATACCTTGTGTTTCAATTCTATAGAAGATTCAGTATATCTGCTTGTTGTCAGTAAATGGAGACATTCTTGTTTGCCTCAAGAGGCTGTAAACCTGTCCAAACCTAATACTGTTCTACAATATACTTAGTTTAGATTTTCTTCAAGCTAAAAAGTCTGAAATCATGAATGATACATTGCAGAAAATTATCAGGACAGCAGAGATGTGGTGAAGACGATGTAGATAACGCACAGAATGGTTACAGTAAACAGATCTTAAAGAGGTTTTCTCAGCCTGCTGTTTTACTGACTCACAAGCAGCTTTCCTCAGGCTGTGGATGGTTCTATAGCAGTGATTAGCTTATACACCTAGCTGGGCCATTACCCTAACACAGGCATCCTCAAACTGCGGCCCTCCAGCTGTTGGGAAACTACAACTCCTATCATGCCCACTGTTCTAGATTATATAAATGCATGTTGAGAGTTGTAGTTTCCCAACAGCTGGAGGGCCGCAGTTTGAGGATGCCTGACCTAACTGGTACAGCACAGCTAAACTTCATTAAACAAAAGCTACAGCTGCTGTGAGGACTCAATACAAAGGATTTATCTGTAAACATATGCTAATCTTATTAGAGATAATTTGTTTTCTCCAGAGCTCAGTCCGTCCAGTAGATAACAGAATTATGTTCTGGTATGCCGGTAACCATAGAAACCTTTGTGCATACAGAGCACATAAAATGTCTCTTATCTCATGATTAATGTAAAATCAACAAAGCAATATATTTAGAAAAAAAACTTGAATTAACAGACCATTTATATTGTAACCTAATCTTTGTAGTGAAAAAAAAAACAAACCTTAAATTACTGAAACACAAAGTATAACAGAAAGTTTGGTATATATTTAATCAATGTATTATTATGGGATTATTCTAACTGTGTTTTACTCACTACCTGGACATCATAAAGCAGGGAGGTTTACTGTTCTGCACCCCAGTCTGAGTTTGAAGGAACCCTTAAAGGGGTTGCCTCACTACATAGATTCATCTTACCTCAGTCCTGTTTTCTTGGTTTCATTTTGAATTCAGGGGTGCGTTTATTGGCTTCTACTAGGCTGAATAGAAGCCAGGTCTGTAGCTCTAGCAACCAGTGCTGGCAGCCTATCAGGAGAGATCAAATGGGTCTGTAGCTCTAGCAACCAGTGCTGGCAGCCTATCAGGAGAGATCAGACAGGTATGTAGCTCTAGCAACCAGTGCTGGCAGCCTATCAGGAGAGATCAGACAGGTCTGTAGCTCTAGCAACCAGTGCTGGCAGCCTATCAGGAGAGATCAGACAGGTCTGTAGCTCTAGCAACCAGTCCTGGCAGCCTATCAGGAGAGATCAGACAGGTCTGTAGCTCTAGCAACCAGTGCTGGCAGCCTATCGAGATCAGACAGTCAGAGCTCTACAAAGCCATGCGGAGCCTTCAGGAAGATCAACCAGTCTGTAGCTCAGCACCAGTGCGGCACCTATCAGGAGAGATCAGACAGGTCTGTAGCTATAGTAACCTGAGGAGCTGATACAGCCCATACAAGAGGAGATATCTAGGAACAGGTAGGACACTGTTAATGGACATATATTGCAAAGTGACTTGTTTTGCAAGAACATAAAAAGCAATCCTTGTAGTGAGAAAACCCCTTTAAGTTAAATGTGATAAAAGTTTTCCTTTTTACCTTTTTCACAAGTTTGGTGATGGTAAAAGTCACCAGGGCATGCTGCAGCATGGAGCCGGCCCCCCGCAGGTAATAACAGCGGTTACCGGAGATGTGCGAGAGCCGTCTGAAGGAATAAGACAGAAAATGTCAGAAACATCGTCATGTTCATCACAAGTGCCTGGAAACCCGGCCTTTTCCATGCAGACAACATGTCTGTTACATATGACAGCACAAAGCTCTACCCAGAGGGCACAACCCTCGCCCCATCTGTGAGCAATTATCTGTAATGGTGTATGACAACATCGACCTATAGGGCAGCCATCCAGTCCTGACACAGAAGCTCTGGCTGGAAAATGCCCCAGGTCCAAACCCTGTGTGTGATATTTCCAACATGCAAGAGGCTGGTATACAATTCTGCCGTCATACACGAGAGCCAAACGCTCACCGGGAAAGATCGTGATGGCTGGAGACACACAAAGCTGATTCAGGGATGTAGCTAGAATTTATAGTGCCCCACAGCAGAAGGAGACAGGCTGCAACCATCTAATGGCAGGACACTTTCACAAAATAGGTAGCAAAAATTATATTATATAGGTATTTATAGGTATAAATGATACCGCCATATATCACAAAGCCCACATTGAAGTGCCAGATAGCAGAAAGCCACTAACTTGTTATTCCCCACAAAAAAACCTCAACCTCTGGGCCCATAGCAGCGGCTACAACTTACAGGGACTGTATTTGTGTAATAGACATTTTTTTTTTAACTACATATACAAACACACACACTGGTCCCTCAAGCTACAATCGCCTTCACATAGAATATTTTCAACATACAATGGTCTTTCCTGGGACATTGTATGTAGAGTATGGTTTCAACACTGATCCAGCCAAGTATCATAAATGTTCTACCTCATCTGTATTAGTGCAGTGCATGCAGTGATTGGCGGTCTAGTAGCACCTCTCTACATTACAGTGCGGTACTACATGTCCTGTACTGCTCTTACATGCATTAGTGAGGTGCATGCAGCGATTGATGGTCTATAGCGCCTCTCTACAGTACAGTGCGGTACTACATGCCCTGTACTGCTCTTACATGTATTACTGCGGTGCATGCAGCGATTGATGGTCTATAGCGCCTCTCTACAGTACAGTGCGGTACTACATGTCCTATACTGCTCTTACATGTCTTAGTGAGGTGCCTGCAGTGATTGATGGTCTATAGCTACTCTACAGTACAGTGCGGTACTACATGTCCTGTACTGCTCTTACATGTATTAGTGAGGTGCCTGCAGTGATTGGTGGTCTAGTAGCCTCTCTCTACAGTACAGTGCGGTACTACATGTCCTGTACTGCCCTTACATGTATTAGTGAGGTGCATGCAGGGATTGGGGGTCTAGTAGCGCCTCTCTACAGTACAGTACTACATGTCCTGTACTGCTCTTGCATTGCCAGGATGAGCAGCATCTTTGGGCACAATGCGAGTGTCCTAGTTTCTTTTTTCTGGTCCATTGTGTATAAAGTCCATGACCCAAAGAAGCTCCTGTCCTCACCATAGAAAGTGACTTCCAGCAGCTCGCTCTGATGTTATATGGAAGTTCGTGCTTTATCTGGAATAGTATCTGCTTCATTTTCTTTAATCTTCATTTTGTATTGTTGTCTGACATTTTTGAGCCAACTGCAACCAATTACCAGTTTCCATAGAGTTTCAACATACAATATTAAATGGTACTGGGTTGACCATTGTATGTTGAGTGACCATGGTTTGTGTGGGTGTATGTATAATATATATATCTTGTAAGCTGGCGCCGCTCTCGGGATCGCAGTCCAATGCAGATAGCGATGCAGACAGGTTGCTTTGGTTCCAACACTGTTCTTACCGCACTTTATTGCACAACTGGTATACAGCGTTCAACGTATGGCAAACATAAAACAGAACGCTACACAAATAAAACACCTGCTCGTCTGAGCGCTGGCTACACAGTGCAGTTATCCTCACTGCACATGGTCGGCAAGCAGTTCTATGCGAGATCCTGGTTATCTCCAGTGAGATGCTCCTCAGGCCAAGCTGCTTGACTTGTATGTCAGATCTCCCTAGTCAGCTGACTAGCTGATTTATAAAGGCCAGTCAAATCCTAGCCTGGAACGTGGGGAGTAGACACCCACCCAACACTACTCCCGATAAATAGCCATCCCGGATTTTGGCTGAAGCAACCATACTACTGGTACATGGATGTCAACCACTTACTATGGCTGACACAGCACAAACAAACTGCTTCTATGGCTATGTTCACACGACGTAATTGCGGTGTGTACAGTATATGCTGCAATACGGCGTGTGCTTTGGAAGCACGGGGGGGCTGGCCCCGTTGACATGTGTTGTCAATTCACATTGACAATACATGTCAACTGGCAATTCACATGTCAATTCTCCCCCCGCGCGTACAATACGATCGTATTGTACGTGTGGGGAGATGACGTGTAATCCATAGCTCTCCATGAAGCCTTGAATTACCGTAAATGCGGCGTATATTGCCCCAAATACCCAGCATTTTAAGCCGTGTGAACATACCCAATCTCACCAAGACCAGGTAACCTTGGTGACATGTCACTTATTTCTTTTTCTGGTGTAAGCCAGAAATCTAGCTTGGGATGTACATCCTATTAAGGACCTCCCCAGCTACCACCTTACAATATATATAAGATATGAATAAGATGAGAAAAAGGATTGATTCCTAGGCCTTTCAACTGGTACTGACTGTTCTGAGATGTGTTGAAGACAATTAAACCGTATTTGTACCTCTGTCTGATTATATCCAAATCTTCCCCAATTTCCAGGTGACCCCGAACATTAAAATCAAATGCTGGAAAAAGAATAAACATTAAGTTAGGAAATACTCTCCCGTGCATGAAAAACTTTGCCCAAAGCCTGAAATCACCAGACCAGTTCTCTCTATATATTAGGGCAGAGGTCCCCCAACTCCAGTCCTCTAGGCCCACCAACAGGTCATGTTTTCTGGCTTTCCTTTGCATTGCACAGATGATGTAATTATTGTCAGTGCATTCTGTGGGAGACTCTGAAAACATGACCTGTTGGTGGGGCTTGAGTCGGGGAACACTGTAATAGGGCATCTGCTGGCTTTCTTATAAAAACTGAAATCATGGGCACCAATGACCTATGTCACTCCTCAATATGCCAATCAGGGGACTAGGGGATTCATGCCCAGGAATGGACTCTTCCAATTTTTTAACCCCTTTACGACCGCCCATTGTCTTGACGGCAGGGTGTGCGTGTCTTCAGTCTGCAGTGACCCAAAAAGACGTCGCTGCCTATAAAAGCCATTTGCGGCTCCAAACAAACAGTATAATTAACAGCTCTGTTCCTAGAGTAGTCTCTGTGAATGTCATAATCTAAGGGGACTCCTCTGCTCCATCAGGTCACCAGGACTCCCAGTGCCCGATGGAGCCTGGGGAATATTTACAGTATCTCAGAAAATTAAGTACACCCTTCACATTTTTGTATTATATCTTTTCATGGGACAACACTGAAGATCTGACACTTTGATAAAATGTAAAGTAGTCAGTGTAGTCAGTTTGTAGAAGGCCATGTTCACACGGCTTAAAATGGGCCGTATTTCGGTCCGTAATTACGCGCCTAAGTGCGCAAATTACGGGCTGAAAACGGCCCATTCATTACGTTAATTCACAGTTCTCATAGAGAACTATGGATTACGTCTCCTCTCCCCGCCCGGCGGGGAGATAATTGACATGTGAATTACTAGCCGCAAATACGCGCCGCTAGCAATTCAAGTCTATGGGCCGGCGAAGTGCCAGCCGCCTGCTCAGTCCCCCGCTCCCGCCCCCGGTCACATGGCGTAATTTCGGGGCGTAATTACGCCCTGCAAATACACCGTGTGAACCTAGCCTAACAGTGTACATTTGGTGTGCCCTCATAACACACAGCCAATAACAGCACACAGTCATCAATGTCTAAACTACTGACGACAAAAGGGAGTACACCTCTAAGTGAAAATTTTGCCCAATTTGCAATTTTCCCTCCACAGTGTCTCATGACTCGTTAGTGTTACAAGGTCTTAGGTGTGATTGGGGAGCAGGTGTATTTAATTTGGTGTTATTGCTCTGACACACTCTCTTATACTGGTCACTGGAAGTTCAACATGGCACCTCAACGCAAAGAACTGTGAGGAGCTGAAAAAAAAAAATTGTTGCTCTAGATAAAAGATGATAAAAGTACATGTGCTCAGCATCACATCCAGAGATTGTCTTCTCAAAAGAGTGCTGCCAGCATTGCTGCAGGGGTTAAAGGAGGGTGTGTCTGTGGGGTGGGAGTTCAGCCTATCAGTGATCAAACCATATGCCGCACACTGCATCAAATTGGTCTGCATGGCTGTCGTCACAGAAGGAAGCCTCTACTAAAGGCGATGCACAAGAAAGTGCGTAAACAGTTCGCTGAGGACAAGCAGACTAAGGACATGGATTACTGGAACTATGAGACCAAGATAAACTTATTTGGTTTAGATGGTGTTAAGCATGAGTGGCGACAACCAGGTGAGTAGTACAAAGACAAGTGTGTCCTGCCTACAGTCACCATGGTGGTGGAAGTGTCATGGGTTGGGGCTGCATGAGTGCTGCTGGTTGTGGGGAGCTACAGTTCATTGAGCGAACCATGAATGCCAACATGTGCTGTGACCTACGGAAACAGAACATGATCTCCTCACTTCTGGGCCGTAGGGCAGTATTCCAACATGATAAAACCAAAGATCAGTGTGCTCAGTTTTTATGGTATTTTTAGTGAATTTTTTTTTTTTTCTTCAAAACTGTACGTGAATCAGTCCCACACCATACCCTTGATTCCTTACCCGGTTTCTCTCCAACAACCTCCAGCACTCGCGCGTTGCTTTCATCACCAATAGGCTGTAGAAGAAAAGAAGCGACATGAGCTACAAAATATTATTCAAAAAGATAGATAAATAAACCTACAATGACAGACTGCATTGGCATCTATTGATTACGGCAAAAAAAAAAAAAAGAGAAAGATCTCAAAGTTTAAAAGATTACCCATTAAAAGAATGCAATCAAGTAATATACAGGATTTGAAAAACATAAAAACATGGCTGCTTCCGTCTAAAAACAGCACCACACCTGTCAGAGGTTGTGTGTGGTATTGCAGCTAAGTCCTATTCACTTCAATGGGGACGAGCTGCAAAACCAGATACAAACAGCTATGTCTTTCTAATCTCAATCTCCATGAAGGAGATGTAGGAATAAAAAGGTTTTTTTTTTTTCCCCTTCAGAAATAGCGCCCCTCTGGATGGAGGCTGTGTCTGAAATTGCAGCTCACCTCACTTGAACAATGCAATCCCAGACAGCGCACATGGACTTTTTCTGAAATCTCCAGCAGTCATTTGTGCTACTCACGGTGCCCGGGTGGGTTCTGTTAGGTAACTTAAGTGCTCGAGTGTAGAACGCTTCCTCTAGCTCATTCTCTTGCCGGTAGAGAGAAGTCAGCTGTTGACGGATCTCCTTTCCTCTGCTTCTGAGTGTCAGATACCTGGGAATCTAAATTATAATGGATATGAGAAGGAATACATAATTATGGGGACAACACAATTACAACTGTAGACGGACAACAAATCCCAGTATTCCTCCACTTTATTTGCATTTCATAACATATTGATTAATCCAAACTCATACTGCAGCAAAACAGAGTGAAAAACGTAAAGAATTATTTTGTGTGTGTTTCAGGAGATCGGCCACCCCCACCTCGTCACCAACCTCAGATTACACTCGTGTCTGGCTGTAAGGCTCCTCACTGTAGCAGAAGCCCTCCTCCATTGCCCTGCCTGCAGTAGACCAGACCATTTTAATCCTTTCTCCTCTTCATAAATCTCTGCTCCTTAAAGGGGTTGTCTCACTACAGACATTGATGGTATATAGCTAAGACCTACCTTCTAAACAAGCCCCGAAACGTCTCCATTCTGAATGGAGAGCAGGTTGTGACTCTACCATAGACATGAATGGGAGTTCTGATTACAGCCAAGCATCACCGCTTGGCTAAATTAAGAACTGGCTAAACTAAGGTGGTTGGGACTCTACCATGCACCATAGTAGAGTCCTGACCACCCCTCAATGGAGAGGTTTTGGGGCTCATTAGGAGATAGGTACTGGTCCCATCTCTAGGACCCACACCTATCAGACATTAATGGCATATCCTAGCGATATAGCAACAATATCTGTAGTGAGACAACCTTCTTTAAAGGGAACCTGTCACATAGATTATGCCCCCCTTGCTGATGGCAGCACAAGCTAGTGTCAGACCTGCTGTTTCCAGCGCTGTGTCCCTTATTCTGTAAGATGCTGGAGTTTTAGAGCTTTTACCCCACAAATTTTTTTCATGAGTGTTAGCTCCACCCACCAAAGGCTAGCCCCGCCCACATGGCAGTTATTCACGTTTCTACCTATTCAAAGTAATAGGTTTATCAGTTGAGGTGGGCGGGGCTAGCCTCAGGAGGGCGGGGTTTTTAAAAAAACTGACTCTTTGAATGACTTTTCTGGCTGAAAACTGCAGATTTGAGCATTAACTACACGAAAACTCCAGCATCTTACAGAATAAGGGGCACAGCGCTGGAAACAGCAGGTCTGACTCTAGCTTGTGCTGTCCTCAGCAAGGGGGGCATAACCTATGTGACAGGTTCCCTTTAAGCTATTAAAAAAGGAAACAAGCAAAATACTCACAGACCGCAGTTCCTGCCGACCGTGCGTCAGCTGGGGAGGGGGTAAAAAAAAAAAAATTAGGAAAGAAGCCAGAGGTTCATAGTAGCAGAGGTTCTATGTGTTAAACCATCCCTCCCCCCAATTTATCCAGTCCCCTCTCACCCTCCCCCATCAATACTTCCGATCCCAGACTCCGCTTCAGAGGCAGATTTTGGTGTTGTGTAGTTGCAAAAACATAGGCCCTGTTACCATTGCATATTTTGGCAAAGGCTGCATCCACAAACACCATGAGGATGACACTGTAATATTCTTATGTCGGTAAGAAAGATGGAGCACATAGCAACCAGAGGCCATAGCAACCAGGGCTCAGCTGTCATTTTTATCAGAACTGTATAAACAATGAAATCTGCGTTCCGATTGGTTGCTATGAACTCCGATTAATTGCTATTGGCTTTGGTTGGTTGCTATGAGGTCAGGTTGCTATGGGCAACAAAGACAGTCTTACAGTTTTGATAAATGAGGCTTATTGGATCTATTTAGATCAAATCCAAAGAACAAATAGTCTGGCAGTGTTGGGCACATCTCCTGTACGTGGATACTCACGGTCATTTCTTTGACTTCATTGGCCACTTGTGTCTTCTCCTCCTCGAAGCGGCGGATTTCTCTCCTTAATGTCTGCAGCCGCTCCCAGATATTCACCTATGACCACAGAGCTGGGGTTACATGACAGATGGTGACACACACCAGGACACACTGATAAGCCGCCTTATACTTCTGTCTTATAATGGATGATGAAGAAATAAAGGTCAGGTTTAGGATTTTTGTCCTCAATGAGGTTAAAACATGATCAAAACAGTCTTTTACAGCCGTGGCAAAGCCAGTTGCATTTATCTTTTTCACTGTTTATATGGGTAGGGGGGGGGGAATTTTTCGGTGTACATTAAAGGGGTTGTCTCACTACAAGGATTGCTTTTTTGTTTTAAAAATTTGCAAAAAAATTTACTTTGCATTTATGTAAAACAGTGTCCTACCCCATTCCTAGATTCCTTTGTATGGGGCACAGTCCTCAGGTGGGAAAGCCAGTTGCATTGTTCACTCTCTCCTATAAGGCTGCACACTTGGTTGCTATACTACAGATTGTTTTTATGATAAGCTGCCAAGTCACTGGTTGCTATAGCATTAACAGGACCTATTCCACTTCTCTCCTTTATAAGGGGTGCCAGCTCTGGTCGCTATAGCTACAGACCTGTTCACTCTCTCCTGATAAGCTGCCAGCACTGGTTGCTATAGCTACAGACCTGTTCACTTCTCTCCTGATAAGCTGCCAGCACTGGGTTTCTATAGCTACAGACCTGGCTTCTACTGCAGACCCAGTAGAGGCAGTAAAACACGCCCTGAATTCAAAATAAAACCAAGAAAACAGGACTGAGGTGAGATGAATCAATGTAGTGAGACAACCCCTTTAAGGCAGCACGGAGGCCTTCCACCAAACTGCAACTCATGGCCGATCAACGGCTGCAACAAACCGCGGCCCTATTTACTAATCATATAGACACCATGGCCCCATCTACCATGACATCTAAATTGTTAGTAGTAGACGCCGGCTGTTATGGAGCAGTCTCAGTGAGCGAGGGAGCACCAGACCTTCTTGTGGCTCAGTTCACACGGTGTATTGCGGTGCGTACCTGTGCGTGCCACAACACGCCTACTGTTATTATTATTATTTATTCTATAGTGCCACTGATTCCAGGGCGCTGTACATTCGAGGAGGGTTAAACACATAACATAAGTCAAACAAGTACAATGGGGACAATAGATGACTAACAACAAGTACAGAGGGAGAGAGAACCCTGCCCGTGAAGACTTAGACCATGTTCACACGGCTTATTCCCGACGGATTTGTGCGCCGTATTGAGCTCACAAATCCACCGTGAATAAGGGGCGGGACGGGGGCGGAGCGGGGGCGGGGGCCCCGCTCCCGGCCCCATAGACAATGCATTGTTTACGGCGCGTCCGCGCCGTAAAAATGTGCTGTCACTTTCGCCCCCCGCGGCGGATTCGCCATGTGGGGAGGAGCGACAGAATCCACTGTTCTCTATGAGAGCAGTGGATTACCGTAATGACTCCGACGGATTGGCGCCGTACTGAAGCGCAAATCCGGCGCGGAGTATGGCGCCAATCCATGCCCAAATACGCCGTGTGAACGAGGCCTTACTCTCTACAAGGAAGGGGGAACGAGACAGAAGGTGAGGGGCAGACATGTTTGTGGCAGTAGTAGCAGTGGCAGTGGGGTTATTGTAGGTTATAGGCTCCTGAAGAGATGGGTTTTCAGGTTGCTTTTGAACCTGGGAAGTGGAGGAGAATCTGAGGTGTTGGGGCAGTGAGTTCCAGAGTATGGGGGATGCACGAGAGAAGTCTTGGAGACGTTGTGTGAGGAGCTGATAAGGGGAGAGCAGAGAGAAGTTCTGTGAGGAGGCGGAGATATCTGGAGATTAAGCAGAGATGTAATGGAGGAGGAGAGGTTATGGAGAGCCTTGTAGGTCATGGTTAGTAGCTTGAAATGAATTTGCTGATCTATTGGTAGCCAGTGAAGGGATTGGCAGAGGGGAGAGGCAGAGGAGTAGCGAGGAGAGAGGTGGATAAGACTGTTGAAAGTATGCGCTGGCCAGCATGTACTTTCAACAGCGCTACGACCCAGCCTCCTATTCACTTTCATCCTCCCTGTACTGTGCACTCAATGAGCGCTATGATTTTACCATATTTGCGGAAAGTACTTTGCACATTGCAGCACAATTACACGTCAAAAGCACGCCCCGCAAATACGTTGTATGAACTCGGCCTGAAGCTGCTGCACTGTAAATGTATGGCACAGGCTGTTAAGGGGGCAGTGGTTAGTGAAGGGACTGACCTCATCTGTTCGGAAACTACAACTCCCATCATACACGGGGCTGCATTCCTGCAGGGAACTTGAGGAATTGCATTTGGTCTATAGCTTAAATTCACACAGACTACAGATTAACCATTGACTCAAACTGGCAGGGCCATAGATCCCTGAATGGTGTTTGCTCGAACCACTAAACCCATAGTCAGACTGGGACATTCATCTGTAATCAGGGCACAGAAACCTATCATAGTGCGCCTGCGCAAGGCTGATGGATCTCATTGAATCCAGGAATGAGCTGCGCCGACATCCACTTTGTCTCCAATTCTGCAGATCGGTCTTGTTGATTCCCACGTAGCTTTCAGGCTCCCCAAACCCACACTGGTTGAGAGCGTCATATGCAACCGACAGATTCTTTTTACTAAGGGTATGTTCACACACTTTTTTAGCGTTTTTAGTTTTTTTTTTTTACAATGCTGTGCATGTCTGCAAAAGAACACTCCAAAAAACACAAAATGCGCCAAAAAAACCTGTCATTTTTTCAGCTGCTTTTGAAGGGTAGTGGACATAAAAAACTTGTCGTTTTTTGTCCACTAGAGTGTACACATAGCCTTAGGAGCAAAATAGTAACAATGCAGTAAGATGACAAGATTCTGCAGAACTAAGCAGATGCTAAATACTTGCATGTCACATTTATGTCCAAGATAGGTAAGATGATTGTCTATAAAATGATGGGAGTCTCATATACAAAGCTGTAGTGGATGGTGAGATATGGAGCCTGAAAGTCAAAAGATCAAAACATTGTTACCCTTTTGCTTGTCAGTGTCTTTTCTACCCAAATAGATTGATTATTGTATCATAAGGTGATAAACAGCCTGATGTGACCATTTTACTACAGTAAAGTTATCACTTAAACATATGAAGGAGTCGGGAGTTAGGGAATTTGAGGAGTCGGGAGTTTTGGCTTACAAACTCCACAGCCCTGCTTACAAGAGGAGATATCTAGGAACAGGTAGGAAATTGCTAACGGACACATATTGCAAAGTTACTTGTTTTTGCAGGATCTTTAAGAGGTTTTCTCACTACAAAGATTAGCTTTCACCATGAAGAGACAGTTAAATTAAGACTGGCCGGGAGCGGGGGGCGTCTGTCATCTGAGTGGCCGAGAGCGGGGATTGACGTTGCCCCACTGATGACTGAGATTATAGGGCTCCACTGATGTCCGACCGCGGGGGCGTCCGTCGCCTGACTGGCCGAAAGCAGTGATTGACGTTTCTCCACTGATGACCGTGTTGAAGCAAACTAATTATACCTAACAAGATTAGCTTGACTAAAGAAATGGTACATGTGCTGTGAGGAGTGAAAAGCATGGCTTTATCTGTAATCTTGTTAGAGATAACAATTTCCCGTACTGTCAGAGTAATGGCTCCCTAGAAGATGAATACGCTGATCACTGCTGTAGAACCACCCACAGCCTGAGAAGGCAGAGCGAGTACAAAACTGCTATAACTCAGTGACACAGCGCGGTGAGAAAACCCCTCTAATATGAAATCGCTGTAGTAAGAGAAACCCTTTAACTCTAGAAACATGCACACAGCGCCCCTACAGGGGAAGTGCTGGTATTACACATGACATTACAGCCCCGGGTGCCCGGCCTCTGCCCGCTCACCAGCGCCCGCAGTTCTCCCTCCGGGGGTCTGCCCGGTCTCCTCTCCGACAGCTCCCGCTCTGCAGCATCTATGTCCCGGTTCAGGGCGTCCATGTCCAGCTGAGGCCGGCTGCAGTACCCCTCCCGCACATACTCATACAGCCGGCTCGGCGGCGGCACCGACTCCCCGCTGCTCAGACACCGTGTCCCCGAAACACCCCGACACAGAGACCGGGCGCACAACCTAAGCAGCATGCGGGCCGCCATCTTTACGAGGCATACAGCAAGCTATCCAATCACAAGACAGCTCGGGAAAAACTGACCAATCAGGAAACCCCAAGTCTACAACGGACCAATCATAAGACCCGAGGACGCCGCTAGAACTAGAAAGAGCCAATGACGAGCGCCTGTCATGTAGCATCAACCAATGAGAACACGGGCAGGGCCCGCTGTCACAGAAATGAACCAATCGGACGTCGAGGCGACATACAGTCCACGCCCCCCTGCTGACCTGGAAGTGCCTGCACGTGCGCGACCCGGCTCTGCGGCTGCTCAAGGTGAGTGAGGATGAGCGCGGGGACTGCTGGGACTTGTGGTTCCACAGCGCACTCAGGAGAGGCTGGAAAGCTACGGGGACACATAAAACGGGACATGGATCGGTAATATGTGGCTGGTACTGCCCTGCGGGGGGAGGGGGCAGGATAGCCCGGATGTTAGAGCTGTCTGTGCAACCGTCTACTCATAGGAGAGCGTTCACCCTGCAGTCACACCCTGTGTCACCTGTTTTATCAAGAATAGTCCAGTATGCAGGAGGGGACCCCCAATAGTTCAATTTAGGCCCCTCCCCCCTTAAGTGTGAGCGAGGACCCCCCCCCCTTAAGTGTGAGCGGGACCCCTCCCCCCCTTTAAATGTTTAGCGAGGCCCCCCCCCCCCCCCTTATGTGTGAGCGAGGACCCCTCCCCCCCCTTATGTGTGAGCGAGGACCCCACCCCCCCCCCTTATGTGTGAGCGCGGACCCCTCCACCCCCTTATGTGTGAGCGAGGTACCCCTCCCCCCCCTTATGTGTGAGCGAGGACCCCTCCCCCCCCTTATGTGTGAGCGAGGACCCCTCCCCCCCCCCTTATGTGTGAGCGAGGACCCCTCCCCCACCGTCGTTATATGTGAGCGAGGGACCCACCTACCCCCCCGCCTTATGTTGTGAGCGAGGACCCCTCCCCCGTCTTGTGTGAGCGGAGGACCCCTCCCCCGGCTTGTGTTTTGAGCCCGTGAGCAGAGGACCCCCTCCCCCGCTTATGTGTGAGCGAGGGACCTCCCCCCGCCTTATGTGTGAGCCGAGGACCCACTCACCCCGCCTTTTGTGTGAGCGAGGTCCGCATCCCCCCGTTATGTGTTGACGCGAGGAACCCCTCCGCCCGCTTATGTGTGAGCGAGGACCCCTCCCCCCGCTTATGTGTGAGCGAGGACCCCTCCCCCGCTTATGTGTGAGCGAGGACCCCCTCCCCCGCTGCTTATGTGGAGCGAGGACACTCCCCCGCTTATGTGTGAGCGAGGAACCCTCCTTATGTGTGATGCGAGGACCCCTCCTATAATGTGTGGTGTGAGCGAGGACCCCTCCCCCTTCATCCACCCACTCTTATGTGTGAGCAAAACCGCCTGTCTATTCAGGACCTCCATACATGCCCCCCACCTCCTTCACTCCGCCTACCATTCCCAGTGAGCAGTGGACCCCTCCCCCTCTCCCCTACCAATTCCCTCCTTATGTGTTGAGCCGAGGACCCCCACCACCCTCCTTATGTGGAGAGAGGACCCCCCCCCCCATCCTTATGTCGTAGAGCGAGGGACCCCTCCCCCTCCTTATGTGTGAGCGAGGACCCCTCCCCCTCCTTATGTGTGAGCGAGGACCCCTCCCCCTCCTTATGTGTGAGCGAGGACCCCTCACCCCTTGACCTTGTTGTACAGTGAGCGAGGACCCCTCCCCCCTCCTTATGAGTGAGCGAGGACCCCCCCTTATGTGTGAGCGAGGGGGGGTGAACCCCCCCTACCCCTCCTATGTGGAGCGGAGGACCCTCCCCCTCGCTCTTATGGTGTGAGACGCGGACCCCATACCCTCCTTATGTGTGAGCGAGGACCCCCCCCCCGCCGTATGTGTGAGCGAGGACCCCAAGCCCCTTATCAGTAGCACTCTATAGACACTAAAAACGGTCAAAGAGAACATAAGAAATTTTGTAACAGAGTTTCTGCTGATATGAAATATCAGAAAAAATGTGAGGTTGTTAGTGTACATTTTAGATGCCTTTAAATGTGCCTAGCCAGGTCGCAGGAAGGAACGGGGTACCTCTCCAAGTCAGTTTAGTTTGGTAGTGGGGTATTCCATCTGGCCTTTTTCTTCCTGTTCTCGGATATCCCTTAGGCTATGTTCACACGGCTTATATGTGAGGGACGTAATTACGCCCCGCTCATTTACGCCGTGGGGGCGGGGCGTGGAGCGGGGGAGTAAGCTGGGGGCGGCACTTCGAAGGCCCTCATAGACGTTCATCTGCTGCGCATCGTTACAGCCGCTTGAAAGTGACTGCTGGTGAATTATCTCCCCGGATTCGCCGGGCGCGGCTGAGGAGGAGAGTAGATCCATTAGGTCTCTATGAGAACTGTGAATTACCGTAGTATGAATGGGCCGTTTTGGGCCGTCAATTGGCGCAACTTCGGCCGAGTAATTACGGGATCCGATATACGGCCCATTTTACGCCGTGTGAACATGGCCTTTAGAAGGGAACAGCGGAAACTGTGCGTGCATGACTACCTCTCCAGTCCCTTTGGCCAGAACAGACTCAGGCTAGGCAGGGAAAAAGCCAGTCTGGAATACCCCTTTAAATGAAGCAGTGTTGCAGTACCCGTATAGATGTTGGCATGGAGCACCACCATGTATAATACTATAAAATTGGAGTCCTCCTTTAATAAGAAAG
This sequence comes from Phyllomedusa bahiana, assembly GCA_025379985.1. Lineage (NCBI taxonomy): Eukaryota > Metazoa > Chordata > Amphibia > Anura > Hylidae > Phyllomedusa > Phyllomedusa bahiana. The sequence continues at coordinate 8,531 of JAODAL010013296.1, read as the reverse complement.
GGCATTAGGGATTGACTTCTTATACACAGTGTGTGATTCATTATTTTCTTATTTTATAGGCACTGTCATACGTTTCTGTCTTGCAGGTGATGTTTGTCTGAACTAAGATGTCCTTTGTATGGAATCCGGAGTTGTCTTTCACTTGCCCTGGAGATGGGGTAGGTGTTTTTGCCGGTGTAGGTTACTAGTTAGCCGTTGCTGGTTTTACAATGCAGGTTAGCTCTATATTTTATCAGCTGGGATTTTCCTGAATGTCTGTGCAGTTGAATGATCTGTTTTATTTTTCTATTTTGCATAGGCAAACTTAAAAACTCTATCCAGTTCTCTATCTATAAACACTCTAAAACTAATTTTCTTAGGTCTTACATTTAACTTATACACACTATTTAAAAAACCTGATTTCAACCTCCTACCATTTCAAATCCCTTTCTACTTCTAGAAGGAAAAAGGAATAGCTCCTTTTCTATTTTTCATAGTCTGGTGGAGGCACCACCTATTAACAGGGCTGTGGGAGTCTGCAAGTGAAGCCCAGACTCGGACTCCTTCTCAATTTTCCCAATACCTCCGACCCCAGGACTCCTCTTACAGGCGCATGTTTAAGTGATAACTTTGACTGTAGTTAAATAGTTACATCAGGCTGTTTTTATCACCTTATGATAACACTTAATCAAGCTATTAATGTAGAACAGAAACTGAGAAGCTAAAAGGGTAACAATGTTTTGATCTTTTGATCACTTCTCGTTGGAGTTGAAGAAAAAAGCTGTATTTGATCAAGACCTGTCTGCAAAACATGTGGAATGTTTTGTTTGAAGAGGATCTGGAGTCCGATTTTGATAAGACATGACTTTTATCTGACCAGAGCCAGAAGGATTCAAGCAGTATTGGAAAACCAAAAGGTGGATTTCCCACATACTAACAAATAATAAACAATTAACATTTTGATTTTTAGGGAGCAAAACAGTATACAATTCAGTTACAGGAAATAGAGTCTGCATGAGAACTAAGCAGATGCTAAAATACTTTCAAGTCACATACTATGTATAAGATCGGTAAGCATGACACTGTATATAAAAATTACTGTTGCCTCATGCACAAAGCTGTTAGGTTAGTGGATGGCGAGATATGGAACCTGAAGAAAGTCACAAGTTCAAACCTCGCATGTTACCCTTTTGCTTGTCTGTTGTAAAATTATTTATTGGATATGACTTTAGAACACCAAAAAATTGTAAATATGCAAAACACTGCTGTGAAGCATTTGTGGAGTCTCTGAATTTGTTCTGTGACATAGCATTGCCTTTATCAGAGCTTGCTATACATGATCCTCACATCTGATCTATTATTTCCACGGCTAGAGGAACGGACTTCTTCACTAACTTAGGTTGGGGGCAAATCGGTTGGTGACACAGGTGGGTAACATATTAACAATGGTCAGGGTATAAAGGAATCGCCTCGGCCACAGTCAGTTTTTGATGAATGGTTGAACGCTTCTTACATTCTTTGATAAGCAGATGAAAAAATTTTGCTAAAATCTGTTTGCCTGGGGAGCAGATTCTTTTCCCCTGGGGGACAGCGCTTTGCCTGCTCTTGTCATCCAATTACCCTCCCACTGTGATAAGGCTGAGATATGGGAGCAGCAGTCATGGCGGGGACCCAATTCCCTCTCTGTCTATTGCATGATTCGTAAATGGACGCAAACTTATCATATTTTTGAGGAGTCGGAGTCTCGGTCACATTTTATCGACGACTACGACTCCTGCAAATAAATTGCACCGACGCCGACTTATCAGCCCGGATCATTAAATGGATAGCCTTATATATACAGAATTTACTAGCTCCAATTGAGGGATCCCAAGCCTCCTAATTGTGTTCCCTACTGGCTTGATAAGCCCCAGGAGCCGGACCTCTAACCCCTGATGAATGCCAGTTTAGCTGTTGTGAAACATGTTGGGAGGTCAGGCATGTCGTTTTAAATTGTGATTTCTCCGCCTCTGTCTAGAAGTGTCATCCCGCTGTCAGAGGGTATGTCCAAGGGGGGCCTTATTTGTTTTGTTGGTCCTTAGTTTAGGGACGAATGCCCATGTAGGAGGCTTGGAATCCCCTTACTGGAGTTAGTAAATTGCTGTTTATAGGGCTTTCCTGTTTATAGGGTGGGTTCCACCAGACTTGATAATAGAAAAGGCTATTCCTTCCTCTGAAGTAGAAATGGTTAAACGATGAGGTTAGAAATCTGGTTTTTAAATTGTGTGTATAGAGGTATACTGTTTTTTACACTAATAAAAGTTACGTTTTAGTGTTTTATAGATAGAGAATCTGATAGATGTTTAGTTTGCTATGGCGAAAATAAGTAAAATATTGTGATCAAAAGTCACTCTCTGTTCCTCTTTTTTTTGGGGACGATTTCATAATGATCTTTACATTGTACTGTGTCTCAGGTTTTCATTTCTTGGAGAGGATCTCGAGATTCTACTTCTGTCAGCCAAATTGCCTTCATTTTCTTCTGTTACCCATTGAAGTTGACCCGTTCCGATGTCCTTCAGATCTTGTCAGACACCCCACACCGTTGGGTTGTGATTGACAAGGGTTTACCCTTTCATTACATTAAAGGGATTATCGGGAGTTTAATGATTTCATAGAACATATGAAACAGCATTTATATTTAAAGTAACGATATCCCACTATTTTCATTGTGTCTTTTTTCTTCACCTTTTGCCTTCTTATTCATCAGTCATAGGATTAGTGAAACATCCTAGTTGTGGGAGTGTGCAGTAGTTCTGCCTGGCTGCTATTTCCTACAAGTCCCAGAATTCCCTTGCAGGTACACATCTAGGATCTTCTCTTGCCTCCGCGCCTAATCCTCTGATAGCACTGCTCTTATCTTCTCAGGACATGCTAAACTCATGCCTCCGCATCTCTGCTCCACTTCATGCCACTTGATCCCCATTAAATGAGAATTTTTCTTCATGGTGGACAACCCCTTTTAAATCTGTGACTTTCTTCCCCAGTTGACTTTCTGCTGTTCCGTGGTATTTTCTCAGGGTTCATCACTTTTCCGTTACCAGTCGTGCCTTCACTGATGGAGCTCTCCCGTAGCATGGCTACTTGAATCAATGCAGCCGAGCAGGCCCGGACTCCGAAGAAAAACTCCTCCCAAGATTGGGACTTTGGGTGGGCCAACCTCAGCTAAAGGGTGTTGTTTTGAAGGACCATGATCCGTAGCCTAAAAAACCCAACTCTGCCAACCGCAAGTGTGCCGTGTAACGGCTCAGCAATGGATAGGAGGTGGGTGCTTCGATTACCAGACGAGAAGGACACCAATCTCCAGGTGCACAACTTTGGTCTGGTGGTCGGGTGGCCGACTCGCAGGGACCTTCACGGGGTCAAACTGAAAGTTAGTCAGGGGAAAAATATACTGTGCCCATGTGAAGGAAAAAGTAAGAGTAGCAGTCTATGAGGGGATACCATGTCTTCTTTGCTCCACTACACCCAACACGCTAAATACTGTGGAGGTCTGCCGTACAATGCAAGGGTTACTGTTTCATCTAATAGAAGAAAGAACAAGACTCATTCATGGCACCAAAGGGATGTAGCTTTTTTTTTTTTTAAATGTCGTCATTGTTTTCCATTAAAATGAAAACTTTTTCATCGATATACGGAATGGAAAAACCAGAATTTTTCTGTCATTTATTGGTTATATTGTATTACACAACTGCAGTCAGGCTCACCCCCTAGGTGGTGGCTTAAATAGCCCAATATTTTCTTGTTTCTTCTCTTACAGCTTCCACAGGAGGTTTGAGGCTCTGTTTGGAAAAATAGCTAACCCCCAAATGTAATAAATATTGAGTCTGTTTTCTGTTACGCAGAGCTGGTTCATGGGTTACTCTTAACTTATAAAGTAATCTACGCCAAAGCGGTGAGAGAGAAAAGCCAATCACATGTTGTTAAAGGGGCTTTGTCATCAGAGATTGTTCGGGCATGGGGATAGGAGATGCCTTCAATTACATTTAATTGGGGGGGGCCCTCACCTCCAGAATGAGCCCCCAAAACTCCTCATTCTGAATGGAGAAGTGGTCGCACTTGCATGGTCACTCTCCATTCATTTCAAAGGGAGTTACAAGGACAGCTGAGGAGTTGCATTTGGCTGTACTTGGAATATTACAGTGAATGGAGAGTGACCCACAGCCATCTGTTCATTCAGAATGTGAGTTTCGGGGGTCGCGTTCTGGAAGTAGGTGCGGCTCCAGGGGCATATTGAACCTATATTGGATGGCTTATTCTGGTGATATGCACTATCTATCTTTGATGGACACTAGTCCCTTTTAAGAGTCAAACAATTTTGTTGAGTAAACATTGTTACCTGGAACAAGTTGCAAGTTTAAGGGGTTTTCTCTCCATGTGTTTTTCACTGCAGTCACAGGTAGCTTCAGGCTCACACTTCTTGTTACGGTTGTGGGTGGTTCTTCAGAGTGATTGGACATATCGAGCTTGACTATTTATAGCTAAGCCTGTTACAGTGAGGATGACTGCAGGAGGATTTAATCTGTATGAAAGAAAAGATAACTACAGAACTACAGAGGTGAAAACAAATTGCTTATCAAGGTAAATAGTTATTATAGTTAGACATAAAGACTCGCTCCATGCCCACACTTGGGATGGACATCACATCCTGGGCGCTGTGCTGATCAAGGAAGGGGTTATGCAGGGTATACCTAGAGACACTTATGTGCAATGAAGGCAGCAGATAAAATCTCTTCTTTGATCAGGGCAATATCAAAAGAGCCCAAGTATTTAGAAATAGTCTTCATTTACCTGTACTACATTTTAAAAACTAATCATTGTAGTGAGGAAAAAAACCCTTTAACATTCAGATTTTTAATCTGAAAAGCCGGGATTGCTAGGTGCCTGGTTTTGGTCATGCATGGCTGCCTCAAATGGACATAATGGTAGAGCCATAAAATGACACAGACAAAATATAATATACTGGTCCCTTTGTGTCCCCTCAATGACCCCAGATTACAATATTTTAATATACAATGGTCTTCCCATGGCCTTTGGGCTGCCACATGATGAAAACTGTCTAGGTCTAAAACCACTTTGTTGCCCATAGCAACCTAATCAGTGAGCAACCTCTCATTTGTTCCAGAGCCCTATTGGAATGAGGGGCCTGTGATGGTTGCTATGGGTCAACAAAGTGAGTTTTTAGACCTAAACAGCTTTCATACATTGTGGCCCATAAGTAATCGCTTATAAACCACACCTCCCCATACAAATGTCCCAGACACGGCTGATCTGTGGGCTCATGTGAAGTGATTGAATACAACCAATTCCATGACATTTTACTTGTAAAACCTTGTATTCGTACAGTGATTGGCGGTTCTAGTAGCGCCTCTCTACACTACAGTAGCGGTACTACGTCCTGTAATGCTCTTAATGTATTATGTGAGGTACATACAGTGTTTGGTTGGTCATATAGATTATCTTAAAGTACAGTGCGGGGTACGACAGTGCCTGTACTGCTCTTACATGTACTAGTATTAGTGAGATTCATGCTGTGGATTGGCAATCTATAGCGCCTCTTACAGTACAGTGCCAGGTTTACTACAAGTCCTGTACTGCTATCTTACATGTATTAGTGAGGTACATTACAGTGATTGGTGGTCTATGCATCTCTTACAGTACAGTTGCGTGGTATACATGTCCTGTTACTGCTCTACATGTACTAGTATTAGTGAAGATTCATGCAGTGATTGGCGGTCGAGTAGTGTCTCTCTACAGTAAAATTGCCCTTTACTGCTTTTTAAACATGTATTATGAGGGCTTCCCAAGTTGATTGGCGGCCCTAAAATGCCTCTTTTGGCAGTACAGTCCCGGTATTACATGCCCGGGTCCCTGCTCTTCATGTTTTTGGGAAAAGGTGAAATGCAGTGTTTGGGTGGGTCTTTAGCGCCTCTCGGGCAGTACAGTGGGCAACAAAACATGCCCTTTACCTGCTAAAAATTTTATTAGTAAATTTGCATGCAGTAAATTTGGCCCGGCCCCCAAAGAGTCCCCTCTCGAAAGTACAGGCGGAAATACATGCCCTGTCTGCTCTTCCCATGTTTTAAGTGAGGAAACATGCAGTGTTGGTGGCCCTAGAAAAGGGGCCTCCCTCAGAAACAGTGGCATTATTTACACCCCCGTCTGCTTTACTTGTTTTAGTGAGTAAATCCCAAGTGATTGAGGCCCCCTAAAAACCCCTCCCCTCAGGCAATTTGCAAAAACTACAGGGCCCATTAACTGTTTCTTAGGCAAATGTTTCACACGCCTTATTTTCGGGGGTATTTTTCCCCGGTTTTTAATTCCCGCCGCAAATCCCGCCCCCGAAATACTTTTAAAAAATACGTTCAAAAAGGTTGGGGGCACATTTTTCCAATCGTAAAATACATTCCCCTTTCTTTCCCTAGGGGGAATTTTTACGTTGCAAAAAAAACGCCTCCTAAGTAAACCAGGGGAATTTAAAATTTTACGCCCCAATACTTTTCACGAAAATACGCCTCGGGTAATGGCGGGGCTTTTTTTAAAATTGGAATAATCTAAATCAAAATTTGGTTCTTATTTTTTTTAAAAGGGTTTTTGCGGATGTAAATACTTCCCGAAATTTAACCGTGGAACTTTGCCTTACTTTGAAATTAGTGGGGGTACTTTACAAAAAATTCCCCAGCCCTAAAGCGCCCTCTACTTTACAGTTTTAGAAACACACCCCCTGAAACGCTTTTTACATTTTATTAGGTGCTTTTAAAGGATTGGGGGGTTTTGAAAGCGCCCCCTAAACAATATGGGGTTTTCTACATGTCCCGGGTTACTGCCCCCTTACAATATTTTAAAGTGAGGTAAAAAGGCGTGAAAGGTGGTGGCCCTAAAAGAAAACCCTCTCTACATTACATGCGGAAAACTACATGTCCTTTTACTGTTTCTTAAAATTAAATTAGTGGGGTTTGCAGGGCAGTGTTTGGGTGGGTTTGAAAGGCCGCCTCCCCTACAGTACAATAAATTTATTTAAAATATCCTGTACGCTTTTACTGTTTTTAAAGTGGGGTCATGCGGGCCCCTTGGTGGTCTAGTAGGCCTACCTACAGTAAAAATAAAGTACTACATGCCCCTTTACTCCCTCTTACTTTGTTTTAAAGGGAGGTGAAAGCAGTGCCCCTGGGGGGTCTATTACCCTCCTCCTCTTCAGTACAGTGCGGTACTACTTTCCCCCCGAAACTCCCTTTTTACTTTACCAGAAAGAGCGCCCCTTTTTGGAAGGGGGCGGGTTGATGGGCCCATTTTTTTTTTTTTTTTCAGGCCTTTTTTGTATAAAGCCCCCATGACCCCAAAACAAGCCCCTGACCTCATCATGGGAAAGTGATTTCCAGTTTTTCAGCAGCCTTTTTCTGTTTTTATATGGAAGGGGGTTGCTTTACCCAGGTTTGGGGCCTACCCTGCTTAAATTACCCTATAATCTTAAACTTGCATTATTTTTGGTGACTTTTTTGGGCCCCTTCCCGGAACCCAAAAGACCAGGGGGGTTCCCCTATGCCTATGGTTTTTATCATACAAGGGTTCGTCCCAAACCAATAAATTTTGGAAATTTTAAGAAAATAAATAAACATAAACCCAAACCCCCAGGCCAGCTGACCTCATCCCAAAACCCCAACTGAAACCCAGCCAGTTTGATTGCCATAAAATGTAAAAACCCAGGACTTTTCCCAAGTCCCACCAGAGCTTTTAAAAAACAACCCCCCCCCCCCCTTTTTTTTTTTTTTTTGCATCTTTTCCACCCCGGCTCTAAAAAGCCCTTTTAATAGGGCCAAATCTTACAGCAAAATTTACCCCAAAAATGTTAACGACAAAAAAAAAACCCCCCCCCATTTTTCTGCTCGTAGGGTTTTTAAAAATTTTAAAAAACCCTCTTCCGTCCAGTGATTTCGGGGTTTTAAATTCTCTTTTGGGGTTTTTTTCCTCCCCCTCCCAAAAACCATAACATTTTTCTTTTTCCCTCTCCCCTCAATGTTTTTTTTTTTTTGGGTCGCCAAAACACTTTGTACTTTTTTAAATGGAAAAATTGTAAAATTTAAACTGGAAAAGAGCTCCTGCTCTATAACAACCCCCTTGTTTGCCATGTTGCTGGTTTCACTGGGGGCCAGTGTAAAAACTGTGGGGGCCCTGGCCCAGGGGAAAATTGATTTTTTGGGGGCCCCACCAGTGAACCCTTTTTTTCCCTGGGACCCACCATTTGGAGAAGTTCCAGGGGGCCCACAATTGAACCCAAATTTTGCGGGGGCCCCTCCCTGTGGATTTTTAATTCCTTGGGCTCACCATGGAGCTGATTTTTGGGGGCCGCCAGGGGAAAGGAAAAATTGTGGGGGCCCCCCAGGGGGAGTTTAAATTTCTGAGGCCCTACCTGTGGATTTAAATTTTTTGGGGTCCCCCCAGTGGAGCGGGATTCGGGGGCCCCACCAGGGGAAATTTCCGTTTGGGGGGCCCCACCAGTGGGGGGCCCCGATTCTTTG